>JAWNNF010000039.1:0-120759 GCA_035043025.1 Drosophila villosipedis
AGGTTATATGTTATTACACATGTCCCTCGCTTCCTATAAATTCCGGGTCAAAATTTATATTTATATTCCCGTTGATTTACCATTCCATTTGGTCCGTTTGCTATACACTCACCCCACCCAATCTCAAGTGGTTCTTTACTTGTTGAAGAATTGAGAGCAACTTTTGAACTTAGGAAAATACAACGCAGAAAGAAAGACAATTCAAGTGTGACCAGATCTTCGATACTAATCGATATAGCGATAATTAAGTATTAATCGTTGCTGCGATATTCAAGCATATTTCAACAATTTTTATTTCGTATTACACTAGACTATTAATTGACTTTTCGTCATATTTTCTCATCGACAATATTCTTATCTAATAAGTGTACATTTCGAATATCTAATACTCTATTGGCCAACACTAAATTCTTTTACATATGTCTTATATTTACAATTATTTATATTAATACTTTCAGAAGAAATATGATATATTTTTTTGCTAGATCACCGAGCATCACTGTTGTAGGCATTACGCATCACTGATGCCGCAGGGGTTGTGAATGATGAGCTGATTGCGGCGTGCCAATTGGCCGTAAATAATTGGACGGCGGCCAACTCACGGGTATGCTCTGGATCGTCTTACTGTACCCTGGATTGCACTCCTCCGATCTATTTCAGCCCCGCCGATCTCCTTCGTGTTGGCGGCTGGTCAGTCTTTCGTTTATTCTATCTGTTGTTGCCGCTTGTTTACTCGTTTTCATAGTTTTTGTTATATATGTATATATATTTTATTTGTATATCTATTAATCTATCAACACCACTTTTCAATTTTCTATGCGCATGCGACCATTTTCTTCCCTCCTTCGGTTCTTTTCTTTATTCCTCTTTCTCTTTCAAGGTAGGGTGCCAACATAAATGATCGATCTATCGCCGACCTTTGCAAAGTGTGTTTCATTTGATCAATAACTGTCCCCGTTTAGCGAATATCGATACTTATCGTTTTCCTATAGCAATAAAAGCCATAATTTTGTGATGAGGAGCTTCTAA
The DNA here is from genome assembly GCA_035043025.1 of Drosophila villosipedis. NCBI lineage: Eukaryota > Metazoa > Arthropoda > Insecta > Diptera > Drosophilidae > Drosophila > Drosophila villosipedis. The sequence goes on from JAWNNF010000039.1 coordinate 1,030, forward strand.
TACATAAAATGCATGTGGATATTATTGGTCAATTGGAAACTTTCATCAAGATTGGATAGGAGTCACTTGGGTTATGCATAAATATGCTAACGCAATTGTGAGAAAGGGACGGGAAACTTGTGTGTATTTTGCAACTCCACATTGTCTACGATTGTGGAATGTATATACATATGTATGTATACATACATACATGCAGACGTTTGTCGCAAGCCGATGAATAAATACATGTAATGATTGTTTTTACACGCGAGACCGGTCTACGATATCCGTTGCTTTGTTTTAATTGTTACTCTGTCTCTGGCTGGAAAGATGTCTGCTAAGATTTATTTATGTGCCTTTCGATTTTTGTTACGTACTTGACAAACATACATACATATGTATATGTATATTAAATCAACAAAAAAACTAAATAAAAAACATTAAATGAGTTTTCTCTATTTGCATTACGACGATCAACACCGCTTGCACAATTATTTTGATTACGCAATTTTAAATAATATATATGTTCTGAAAGAGGTATACTTAAATAAGTTACGATCTTGAAAAAACAATTTTGATTACTATTTTTGTAAAGATCACGACCTGTCTCTTTCCGTCTCTTTCTTTAACTGTATTTTGTGACTAACGAAGCAAGAAAACAGCAGCATCGACGAAAAACAAAAACAAAGCCAGCGCCGTTAGTTTGATTGAACCGAGTAGCAAAGCTGCAATTAGAGTTGAGCAACAACAACGCTAGGCTGCGAATTATTTTAATTTTTTTCTGTTCAAAAGTCGTTAATTAAGCAACAACAGCAACAGGTATTCAATTCAAACAAATGCTCACAGCTGCCAAGCACGTCGACATTCAGTTGAATGCGAACAACCGAAGCCGCCAGAAGCAACAGCACCTGCACCAGAAGGAAATTATCAATTTATTTTAAGAAGAAATAAAAATTCCACCATAGCTTTGCAGGCAAAAACCTTTGAACTCCAGTGTTCCAGTGAATCAGTGCACGTAATTATTCCGACATGACGACTACATTCACAATTAACGGTCAGCCCTACACAGGTAAGTTGTAATTACAAAAACGACAATCGTACGAAGCCGACTATTAGATGACCTGCAGTGGTAGCTGGTAAAAAAATAAATCGCGAACGATTCCATCGGATTCAAGTTAGCGAATGACATTTTAATTTTCCATACATCCGCCATGTTGAACTGTTTGCTATACAAAGTATCGCTTCTTATTCTATTTCTCGCTACGCAGCGAATCTGACCAATTTGCCGCCAGACATAACGCTGAACACCTTCATCAGGGAGCATGCGCAGCTGACGGCCACGAAGTTCATGTGCCAGGAGGGCGGCTGCGGCGTCTGCATTTGCGTGCTGCGCGACGGTCAACGCAGCTGGGCCGTCAATTCGGTAAGAGTGTTTCCAATTCGAGATTCGTATACCCTGTAGTCGTGCAAAACGGGGATTGTTTAGGCAGGAATATTGTATACATTCTGGGTCAGTACCCCAACCTTTTGCATGAACTCGCCCTTATTATTTAGAAAGTAAACTTCTAAAATTGAAGGTTGTGGTTTTCTAAAAAAAAAAAAACAGCGCATGCATTTCTTATTTTAAGGGTGAATTTGTCTAAAATGTAGAAAACTATGTCTAATTTTCATGGTGTAAAACAAACTTACAAAAATGATTTATTCTAAAAATATAGGTTTGCATTTATATTTCTTGAAAATATTTTAGTGTTGAGAAATTTATTTTTGAAAAATAGAAAATTGACCACAATTTTTGAATTTCGTCGTAGAGCAAGCCTCTCTAATTTGAAAAATTATATTTATAAAATCAAGATAAATTATAGTTTTTGGTGAGATTTTAATTTTAGGCCAATTTTGTATATTTCAACCTGATGTTTTTCTGTATGTACCCGTAAATAAAGAAGGGATTAATGTGATTAATTGGTAAATACTTTTTTTTTAAAACATTTTTTTCATATTTTCTTATAGTCTTCTCAATACTCTTCGAACTTAAGTTTTCGTTGCTCGAATTAATAGGGTATCTCTTCATCGGTGCAAACAATCGATTCGCACACTTGGATTTACTCACTCAAAACTTTTCATTTGCAGTGCCTGACGCTGTTGAATAGCTGCTCGCAGCTGGAGATCGTGACGTCCGAGGGACTGGGGAACAAGAGCAGCGGCTATCATCCGATACAGAAGCGTCTGGCGCAGTTGAATGGCAGCCAGTGCGGCTACTGCTCGCCGGGAATGGTGATGAATATGCACGGATTGTTGGAGTCGCGCGGTGGTCAAGTCACCATGGCTGAGGTGGAGAATGCATTTGGTGGCAACATTTGCCGCTGCACCGGCTATCGACCCATCCTGGACGCCATGAAGTCCTTTGCCGCGGACAGCAATATTCAATTGCCAGCAGAGTGTGTAGCGGACATTGAGGATCTGAACATGAGGACCAGGAAACAGTGCCCCAAAACAGGCGAACGCTGTGCCGGCAATTGCGTAAGGACCAACCTCATCTACGACGATGGCAGCCAATGGCATTGGCCAAAGACTTTAGTCGAACTGTTCGAGGCACTGGAGAAGGTGGGCGAGCAGGAGCAGTTTATGCTTGTCGCCGGTAATACGGCGCATGGCGTCTATCGACGTTCCCCGGACACTCCTTGGCACTTTATCGACGTGCGCGGCGTCGGCGAGCTGCAGGAGCACAGCAGTGATGAGCAGCAGCTCAAGCTGGGCGCCAATCTCAGTCTCAGTCAGGCCATGGATATTGTTAAGGACGCCTCACAGCAGGCTGGTTTTGAGTATCTGCAGCAGCTGTGGCAGCATTTGGATCTCATTGCCAATGTGCCAGTTCGTAATGTACGTTTTCTCAATTTGTCCACAACTCCAAACTGTCAACTAATTCCGATCTTGACCTTGCAGTCTGGCACTCTGGCTGGCAATATCGCGATTAAGAAACAGCATCCCGAATTCCCATCGGATGTCCACATCAGTTTTGAGGCGCTCAATGTCCATGTCCTGGCGTCCACCAATGCCAAGGAGCAGCAGCAAATGCCACTGGCCGACTATTTGAGCTCCAAGGATAGAAAACTGGTGCTGAAGGCATTCCTGTTGCCTGCTTATCCCAAGGAAAAATACATTTACGAATCGTATAAGGTATCCAGGCATTCCACGTACACATATTAAGAGAGCATTATTTACATTTGACTCAGATTCGCACTCATTTCCTACCAGACAACTTTTGTTCTTTTTTTTTATTATAAATATCCTTGGGGATTTCACTTAAGTAATATCCTCATATCCCATAAAATGCTTTATTCCAGGATACAATTTCAATATTACTTTTATTTGAAATATTGTATTCCCCATTCTAATTACAGGGTATTAACCAGATTTCAAAGCATAGTCAAAAATACAATCAGATAAATGATATAGTAGCGAGATAGTTTTCTGTAAGGTATCTGAAACTTGAATCTTCTGTTGCCTCCACAGATCATGCCACGTGCCCAGAATGCACATGCCTATGTGAATGCCGCATTTCTGCTGGAACTTGGAGCGGAGTCGCAGGTGAAAAGTGCTCGCATTTGCTTTGGCGGCATTCGTCCGGACTTTGTGCATGCGACGGCCATTGAGGAGCTGCTGCTCGGACGCAATCCCTTCGACAATGCGTGGTTGGAGCAGGCGTTCGCCAAGCTATCGACGCTGCTGCAGCCGGATGAGGTGCTCCCGGATGCCTCGGCCGCATATCGTGTGAGCTTGGCTGGTGGACTGCTCTATAAGTTTTTATTGAAGCACGCGCCCGCCGCATCAGTGAATGATGCCTTTAGGAGCGGTGGCAAACTGCTAGAGCGAGCGCTGTCCTCGGGCACACAGGTGTACCAGACAAAGAAGGAAAACTATCCGGTAACGCAAGCGGTGCAGAAAGTGGAGAGCATGATTCAATGCTCCGGCGAAGCCACCTATATGAACGATGTACTGACCACAACAAACACGCTGCACTGCGCCTTTGTGGGCGCCACAAAAGTGGGCGCAAGCATTGAGCAAATTGATACGACTGAGGCACTGCGCCAACCCGGCGTACTAGCCTTCTACAGTGCCAAGGATGTGCCCGGCTCGAATACGTTCACTGACCCGACATTTGGCTACGAGCCCGAGGAGATCTTCTGTGCAACACGCGTGCGGTACTACGAGCAGCCCGTGGGCCTGGTGGTCGCTCTGAGTGCGGAGCGGGCTCAGCGTGCTGCTAAGCTGGTCAAGATCACCTACAGTCAGTCGCAGTTGTTGCGTCCCGTGCTACCCAGCTTAAGCGATGTGCTGGACATGTCGCCGCTAGATTCGTCGCTCATCATCCAAGTGGCCAAGCCGAAGCCGGGCAAGCTCAAGTGTAGCGCCGAGCCGGATGTGAGTGTGCGAGGTGTCTTCCAGATGGGACTGCAATATCACTTCACTATGGAGCCACAGACAACGGTCGCCGTGCCGTTTGAAGATGGCCTCAAGATCTACTCGGCCACCCAGTGGATGGATCAGACACAATCGGTGATTGCCCACATGCTCCAACTGAAAGCGAAGGATGTCCAACTCCAGGTGCGGCGCTTGGGTGGCGGCTATGGCAGCAAAATAACACGTGGCAATCAAGTTGCCTGCGCTGCCTCCTTGGCTGCCCACAAATTAAATCGCCCGGTGAGATTCGTTCAATCTCTGGAATCGATGATGGATGCAAATGGGAAGCGCTGGGCCTGTCGTTCCGATTATCAGTTCCACGCGCTTAATTCTGGTAAGATTGTTGGATTACAGAATGATTTCTACGAGGATGCTGGCTGGAATACCAACGAGAATCCCATCAGCGGACACTCCACATCTACAGCGGCCAACTGCTATGACTTCAACGATGCCAACCATAAGATCACTGGCAATGCTGTCCTTACCGATGCGCCCAGTTCGACATGGTGCCGTGCACCTGGCTCCGTTGAGGGCATTGCCATGATTGAGAACATTGTGGAGCATGTGGCATTTGTGGTTGAACGAGATCCGGCCGAGGTGCGTCTTCTCAACATTGCCAAGGGTAACAAAATGGCAGAGCTGCTGCCACAATTCTTAAAATCGCGCGAATATCGTACCCGTCGCCAAGAAATCGAGAACCATAATAACAACAATCGCTGGACCAAACGAGGATTGGGTCTGGCAATTATGGACTATCCCATATTCTACTTTGGCCAATATGCGGCAACGGTGGCCATTTATCATGTCGATGGCACCGTCGTTGTCACGCATGGAGGCATCGAAATGGGTCAAGGTGAATTATTCCAATATTACATATTATTCCAATATAATATAATAATAATATTAAAAAATAAAACATTCTCCATTGATTTAAACAGGGTATCCTCTAGTGTCGGGCACTCTCGACTAGCGCAGTCTTCTATCAGTGAATTCACAAAGGGGTTTTTTGTTCCTTTTCTTCGCAGGCATGAACACAAAGGTGGCCCAGGTGGCCGCCTTCACGTTGGGCATCGACTTGAGCTATATCAAAATTGAGTCGTCGGACACCATAAATGGCGCCAATTCGATGGTCACCGGTGGTGCCGTCGGCAGCGAAAGCCTCTGCTTTGCGGTGCGTAAGGCATGCGAGACGCTCAACAAGCGCCTGCAGCCGATGAAGAAGAAGGGTGTCGGCTGGGAGGAAGCGGTGCAAGCGGCATTTGCGGCATCGATCAATCTGATTGCATCGGACCATTACAAGGAAGGCGACATGCAGAACTATCATGTGTATGGCATGGCGCTGACAGAGATCGAGCTGGACGTGCTGACCGGCAACAATCAGATTCGGCGCGTCGATCTACTGGAGGATGCTGGCGAGAGTCTCAGTCCCTACATCGACATTGGTCAGATCGAGGGTGCATTTGTCATGTGTCTGGGCTACTGGCTGAGCGAGCTGTTGATCTACGAGCGACAGACGGGTCGCTTGCTCACGAATCGCACGTGGAACTACAAACCGCCAGGCGCAAAGGATATACCCATTGATTTTCGCGTCGAAATGGTGCAGAATCCACAGGCGAGCAGTGCTGGATTTATGCGTTCTAAGGCCACCGGCGAGCCGCCCTGTTGTCTGGCCGTCAGCGTAATCTTTGCCCTGCAACAGGCACTGCAATCGGCCAGGAAGGATGCCGGCTTGCCTCGCGAGTGGGTCCGTCTGGGTGCGCCCACGACGCCCGAAATATTGCTACTGAATGCCGGGCACGATATTAAATCATTTCGACTTAAGTGAGGAACAATAATGCAATTGAAATTGCTTAAAAAATATGTTTATATCCACGTATGTACACACTTATATATTGGACCTAGATATTAGTTAATTGATGTTAACTTCAATGAATAAAAATGAATGCGGATGTTATCAGACTTATCAGCTTTTATCCATTTACTTATTCGTAGAATTATTTGTAGAATTCTCTTGCTCCAAATTGTTTTTAAAGCCCCTTTTGCAATATTTAAATTATCCTTTTAAATATAAATGGATTTGTGCAAATGTGCATATGTAACAGGCAGAAGGAAGCACGTAATAAAAGCTGATAGCAGGTAGCAAACAAAAGGGTAGGTGTAGCCAAGAAATGCTGTCCAAACTTGTTTTTCAAATTGCGATAGATAAAGCTAGTAACGATTCTTCGATGTTTGGTAACTGAAGCTCTTAAAAACGATCGATGAAATGTTGAAAATTTTAAAACTTTGGGCGAGGGAGTGTGCGTGGCCGAAAAGATTATTTGAGAAGGTTCCTAGTAATCTTCCTTCCAAGTTTGGTCAATTTAGCTCTTAAATTACGGGTTAATTACTAGTACGATCTTAGCTTTTAAATTGCGGGAGATATAGGCTTAGACTAGATTTCAAATTGTGTGCGAAATATGGTTTATCGACTTATTCTAACAGGTGTATCCCTTTAGGGAGGCGGAGTGAGCAATTTTTTATCGAACTCTTAGGGGAAACACCAGTAACACACTTTTCAAATTTGGCGACTCTAGCTTGTAAATTGTGGAAGATATGCGCCTTTAAGATTTCTAGGGTCGGAGTTTCTGGGGGAGCGGGTGCGGGCGAGGTCTAAAAATTGTCAAAAATTGCGGAAGATATAATCATTTAAAATTTTTAGGCGGCAAGTCTGGGGCGGACATCCCCAACAACCTACCAACCAAATTTGGTGACTTCAGCCTTAAAATTGTGGGTGATATGTGGCTTTATCGATTTGCAAATATCGATTTTATCGATTTCCTAGCCCCCTAGAAGATATTTCTAGTGGACGTAGCACGTCAATTTTTACACTTTGTCCGACGCGGGCACAGATCAGTATATGTTCAAAATTTAGGTCACGAAATTGCAATATATTTTAATAACAATAAAAAAAGTCGATTAAAACAAGAAATAATAAGATGAAGGGAAGAACCGCGCATGTCGAATATGGATGAACCCATATTTGCGGAAAAGGGGACTTAAGGAAGATTTGCAAGCGATGTGAGTATTCAGAAAAATGTTTGATGTATTGGCCTTTTATAAAATAGTTTCAGAATTTACTCAGAAATGCGGAAATATTTCATGAAATCTTACATATGAGCGCTGAAAATTGTAATTACCTGTTTGGATTGTCGGAGGGGTATGACTATGAATCGAAACACCCGATCGCTTTTTAAATAGATAAATGTACTAATGTATAATTTGTATACCTGGCGTCCGGAAATCTACAACGCTACGTTGGCTCAACATATTATTTCTAACACAATTACTTACTCTGTTCTCATGTTGTTTTTGGGTAATTTGTCGCTAGCCTCCGTCAACACAAATCAGAGTTGATTATTTTGACGCTGCGGAACAGCTGTTCACAAAATCTACACAAGTTAACAGTGGGTTAACATTGTGGGTTTCAGTATTGCGGTCTCAATACGGAAAAAATTAAAAAATGATTTTATGATTTTATATCGCTTTATCGATCACTTTTCGTATCTGTAAACAGTGGTGGTGTTATGTCTAGCGTTAATCACTTGATAGATCAACTGGAATATTTCATCATGATCGGATAAAAAATACCTACGCATAAATATGGTAGCGCATGTGTGAGAAAGGGATAGAATGATAATGAACGCAAACTTAAAAAATGTGTTTCTGCAACTCCCGGAATTTAAAGTGAAATTTGGCAATACAACTAGAATATAGTTAACCAGCTGTGTTCAGGGTATATCGTAGTCGAGCTCACTCTTACTTTTTTCTTATATTCTTACATGCTTATTTATCTAATCTCCGAAGCACAATAATTATTTAAATAGTAAATAGCCAACAGAAAAGACAACGAAAATTAAAGTTATCATATATATACACATACATATATTTGTATGTATACGTTAAATTTTAAATAGTTTATAATATGCGAGACTTGTCTTACTTGTTGCTCTATCTCTGGCTGGAAATATATTTGTTTTTTTTTTTACATGCCTTTCGATATTGTTAAGTTGTTTTGTTGAGTTGTTTATATATTTATAACATCAAAAAACATTGTATTTATTAGTTATTGCTATCTTTGAGATAGTGATAATGAAATGCGCATGCACTCATATTATAAATGCACTCTGTAAAAAAATTAAAAAAAAAAAATATATATATATATATGTATATATATGTGTGTGTGTGTGTATGTATATATTTATATATATATGTTCTTAAATGTGTTAGAAATTTTTTTATAATAAAAATTGTTACACCATACAAAGTAAGTAATTCGTAGACTTAAGTTATTAAGTAGAAGCAGAGAAAAATAGAGAGACAGAGACAGAGACACAGGGAGAGAGAAAGAGAGAGAGAGAGAGAACGGAGAGAAAAGTCTAAAAGCTAACTGATTCAATGGCATTCTGCAGAGCGAACGGGAGTGAGAAAGAAAGAGAGAGTGTGAGCATGTGATGAAGCAAGCAATAACGTCAATTATTCGTAGTGATGTAACATTTCTTGCTCTCACTTGAAATTGACGAACATTCACGAGCGAGTTCGGCTAACATATAAATGCTGTAGCTTATGGGCTCGGACCTCCAGTTTTGCGGAGATCGGCGTGTGAATAGTTGCGACGAATTGTGAAATACGTAAATTCCAGAACATTTATTGACTCCAAAACGTAATAGGTGCGCGGTATTAAAAATAGCTTTACGAAAACGAGTGGGTTTGAATAAGTTGAAAAAAAAAAAACAATAACGCAGATAATGTCTAGAAGTATAACTATCAACGGCGATTGCCATGCAGGTATGTATGCTTACCAACTACATAAATACATACTTAGGCACAAACAAATTATACGTTAAGTGGCTAATTGAGGATAGACTTATATACATACATATGCACATATGTAAATACATACTATCGATGGAAAAAGCCAACTATACTATAATATACTACTTCTGAACATAATACTCTTTATATGTTTAATAATTAAACTGCTCGTAACAAAACCTTGTTTTTTTTTAACTTAAGAAACTATTTATTATTATCATGTTAGTGGCACTGATACGAATTATAAACATGAAAAACTCACAAAGTTTTAGTGGTTTCACTTTTTATCTACGTTAAATAGAAAATATTTGAGAATATATTCTGTGATGATATTTTTAAATATCCACTTAGCCACATTCAAATTCCGTTACTGGCGTTTTTAAAACAATTGCAAGAGCCGTTGATCTATCATAGCGTTGCTGTGGAAATACTGGCGCTCAGTGTTGGTCAACGTTCACATTTAAGCTGCACTTTGTTCAACGAAAATTAAGATAATCAAAATTAAAACAAAGTAACGGCACTTTAACAGTCCTATAAAACTAAAACAACTAAGAAGTCTAGTTAAACGTGCCTAATATATATAAACATATATATTATTGTAGATAACAACAAATTTCCTTTTAGTGAACCTGGCAACTCTACCCGCTGACATCAGCCTGAACACGTTTATACGGGAGCATGCCGGTTTAACGGGCACCAAATTCATGTGCCAAGAGGGTGGATGCGGCGTCTGCGTTTGCGCCCTAAGTGGCATAAATCCGGAAACGGGTGAACTCTGCACATGGGCGGTCAACTCGTGCCTGACGCTGCTGAACAGCTGTTTGGGTCTGATAGTGACCACATCAGAGGGGCTGGGGAACAAGCGGAAGGGCTACCATGCCATACAGGAGCGTCTGGCCAAGATGAATGGCACCCAGTGCGGCTACTGTTCACCGGGAATGGTGATGAATATGTATGCACTGCTCAAGTCCAAGCATGGTCAAGTGACCATGGCTGAGGTGGAGAATGCATTTGGTGGCAATATTTGCCGCTGCACCGGCTATCGACCCATTCTGGATGCCATGAAGTCCTTTGCAGCCGACAGCAATATTGAGGTGCCAGCGGAATGTGTTGCGGACATTGAGGATCTGAGCAGGAAAGAGTGCCCAAAAACAGGCGAACTCTGTGCCGGCACCTGCAAGCAAAAACATGGCGTACAGCTCTATGCCGACGGAAGTCGCTGGTCCTGGCCACAGACACTGCCGGAGCTCTTCGAAGCACTCCAGGTGGCTGGCAAGGAGCAGCTACCCTATATGCTAGTGGCAGGCAACACGGCGCATGGCATCTACAGGCGTAGTGCAGAGATTAAGGCGTTCATCAATGTTCGCGACGTTCCGGAGCTGAGAGGTTACAATTTAAAGGATGGCATTCTCACACTGGGCGGCAATCTGAGTCTCAGCGAGACAATGGATATATGCCGCAAGCTGGAGCAAACTAGCGGATTCGAGTATCTGTCGCAGGTCTGGCAACACTTGGACTGGATTGCCAACGTGCCAGTGCGCAATGTAAGTAAATTAATACTTATAAAGACGAGTGCACTCTAATCTTATCACAATATGTCCACAAGAATCGAACAATTGTATAATCGTATCATTATTCAGGCTGGCACTCTAGCTGGTAACTTGGCTATTAAGCACGCACACCCCGAGTTCCCCTCCGATGTGTACATTGTGCTGGAGGCCTTAAATGCCAAGGTCATCGTTCAAGAGTCGGCGGAAAAGCAGCTAACGTTGACTCTGGACAGCTATTTGAAGCTGCCAATGCTGGGTAAAATCCTTCGTGCAATTCTTCTGCCCGCCTACTCAAAGCAGAATGTACTATTTGATACGTATAAGGTAAGAATCGAGTTCATTTGTTGATTAAATATTTACACCTATTTATCTAAAATGATAGTGCGATGAATTTGGGTATAATTCTTAATAATATACAATATAATTATTGTATATCTACAGCCACGCCGAAATTACTACCTTTTTGAAAGCATTCTTCAATCTTAAATTCGAGATTCTTTCATGTAAAAATATTTGGAAAATATTAATTTTGCAGTTTTTTTTTTTTTTTTTTTTTTTTTTTTGATAATTTACAATTGCAGCTTACAGCTGGTAATATATAATATGGTTAGCTTTAAGTTAAATAGGAACTATCGCTTTAAATAACTGAGATGTTTGTAATTTGGATAGTTTATCCACAAATTGATTTATGACTTTATATTTTATTTTTCAATTTTGAATGCAGCAGGTTATGTGTGTGTGTTTTAATTAACTGTAGTAATAAATTCGACAATCGATCATCTCTATGCTAAATTATCTTCTACCTAAAATTAATAAAGCATTTATAGCTTTGGCATCAATATGCATTAAAAGGCAGCATTCTTCCTTCCTTTTCAGGCTACAATTTGAGTATTGATTATTGTTGAAGGGTTTTTATTTAGTTTATTTTAAATGAAGGGTGTTTACTAGACCTCATACCATAATCAGAAATTTAATCGGCTTCTAGGTTAAGTAGCGAGATAGTTTTCTGTAAGGTATCTGAATCTTGAATCTTCTGTTGCCTCCACAGATCATGCCACGTGCCCAGAATGCACATGCCTATGTGAATGCCGCATTTCTGCTGGAACTTGGAGCGGAGTCGCAGGTGAAAAGTGCTCGCATTTGCTTTGGCGGCATTCGTCCGGACTTTGTGCATGCGACGGCCATCGAGGAGCTGCTGCTCGGACGCAATCCCTTCGACAATGCGTGGTTGGAGCAGGCGTTCGCCAAGCTATCGACGCTGCTGCAGCCGGATGAGGTGCTTCCGGATGCATCGCCAATCTATCGACGCAAGTTGGCCTGCGGTCTGTTGTACAAGTTTCTGTTAAAGGCAGCCACGGAGAGGAAGCAGGTGAAGGTAAGCAGTCGCCATGTAAGTGGCGGCTCCTTGCTGCGGCGTCCTGTGTCGAGTGGCAAGCAGAGCTACGAAACGCACGAACAGCACTATCCGGTTACGAAACCAACGGAGAAGCACGAGGGTTTAATACAGTGCTCGGGTGAGGCGACCTATGCCAACGACCTGCCCACCCAGCACAATCAGCTGTGGGCGGCCTTTGTGACGGCGAAGAGAGTGGGCGCCCAGGTTAGCAAGGTGGACCCAACATCGGCGCTGGCCTTGCCCGGCGTGGTGGCTTATGTGGATGCCAATGATATACCGGGACCAAATTCGTTGCGTCCCAAGGCTTCGGACGAGCACTTCTTTCCGCAGGAGGAGCAAATCTTTGCCACCGGTGAAATCAAGTTCTACCAACAGCCTATTGGATTGCTGCTGGCGACATCCAACGAGTTGGCTCAACGCGCCGCCGAGCTGGTGGAGCTGACATATGTGGGTGGCGCCGAACAGGTGCTGCCCAGCATGATGCATGTACTGCAGTCGGCAGCTGCTGCATCCAGTGATCGGATTAAGCACACAGTGAAATCAATGCTTGATAAATTGGACTTACAGGAGTCATACGAGATTCAGGGTACGGGCAAATTGGATTTGGGTTTGCAGTATCATAATTTTATGGAGCCGCATACGACGGTTGTGCTGCCGTTCGAGGGCGGTGTACAGATGTATGTGGCCACACAGTGGATGGATCTCACTCAGGATGTCGTCGCCAAGGCTCTTAATCTGAGGAGCAATGAGGTGCAGGTGAAGACCCGTCGCATTGGCGGCGGATATGGTGGCAAGGCGACACGCTGCAATCTTGCTGCTGCTGCTGCAGCGGTTGCCGCCCACAAACTGAATCGTCCAGTGAGGTTCGTACAATCGCTGGAATCGATTATGACAACGACGGGCAAGCGTTGGTCCTGCCACTGTGACTATGATTTCTATGCGCAGGCAAATGGTAAAATTGTTGGCATAAATTGTCGCTTTTATGAGGATGCCGGCTATTTGACCAGTGAATCGCCCATGGGGCATGCGGTGCTCTTGTCAAAGAATTGTTACGAGTTCGGTGATAACTATAAGTTAGATGGCTTTTTAGTAGTCTCCGATTCGCCCAGTAATACGGCGTGCCGTGCTCCGGGCTCCGTAGAGGGCATTGCCATGATTGAGAATATCATTGAGCATATTGCGTTTGCAACGGGCAACGATCCGGCGGATGTGCGCTATGCCAACATCTTGCCGGCGCACAAAATGGGCGAAATGATGCCCCGATTCCTCGAGAACACCAGTTATCGGGCGCGCCGCGCCGAGATCATTGCCCATAATAAGGAGCATCGTTGGCACAAGCGCGGCTTGGGCCTGGCTATCATGGAGTATCAGATTGGATACTTTGGACAGTTTCCGGCCACAGTGAGCATTTATCACAGCGATGGCACCGTTGTCGTCGCCCACGGAGGCATCGAAATGGGTCAAGGTAAGTTTGCACAAAAATCATAAATTGACATTAAAAATATGCTTTGATTGATAAAGCGACGATTTTCATTTCTTTACGAAAAGACGTAAATTTTTTTAAATGAAAATCAAACTCGTTTGCAATGAGAAAAGCTTTTTACAATTCTTTTTATTTATTAAGCTTTTAAAATGCAATTTTAATATTATTTTTAATGGAAATTTTCATGTGGTATTTTTACTAATGTTCTAGTTGCCAATTTTTTTGTGTCCTTTATATATCAACTTATAAATATGTCTTTGACATTTTCTTCTTGTTTTTGTTTTTGGTTTTAGGCATGAACACAAAGATCGCTCAGATTGTGGCTCACACGTTGGGGATTGCCATGGAGCAGGTGCGCATTGAGGCGAGCGAAACGATTAACGGTGCCAATTCGATGGTCACTGGTGGTGCTGTGGGAAGCGAGTCGGTTTGCTTTGCAGTGCGTAAGGCGTGCGAGACACTCAATTCCCGATTGGAGCCGCTCAAGGCGGAGTTGAAGCCGGCGGACTGGCAACAGCTGATCAACGAGGCATATAATCGCAAGATCAACTTGATAGCCAGTGACCAGTGCAAACAGGGCGATATGGAACCGTATTCGGTATGTGGACTGGGCCTCATCGAGGTGGAGCTGGATGTGCTAACTGGCAACTATCTGATTAATCGGGCCGACATCCTGGAGGATACCGGCGAGTGCTTGAATCCTCACGTGGACATTGGCCAGATCGAGGGCGCCTTTTCGATGGGCCTGGGCTACTGGACCAGCGAGCAGATTGTTGTCGATCCGAAAACGGGCGAGTGCCTGACAAATCGCACCTGGAATTATAAGCCGCCGGGTGCGAAAGATATACCCATTGATATGCGCATCGAGATGCTGCCCAAGAGCTCCAACAAGGCTGGCTTCATGCGGTCAAAGGGTTAGTTACAGTTATCCGTTGCATGCCTGCTTTTTTCACTCTCTCAAGAACAAATATGTGTGTCACAGTATTTAGAAAATCGTCAGTTTTCCATTTTTATAGCCTTAATCTAAATTAACCTGTCTGTCCGTCTGTCCGTCGGATATGGAAAGATCCGGAGATCGTTAAGATTCGATTACAGGTACCTTGCCATAATATCATCCGTATGTACACATATTTTTCTGTGCGTTAGTTTGCATATCTAAGATGTGTGGGACTTATGATAAGGAATGAATTGGGTTCAGTGTATTTTCTCGCTGACCTCTCTCAAATAGCGCATTCTTACTTCTTACATACAGTTTCATGTTTCTTAGTTTATATATATACTCGTACATATTTTTTATTTTTGTATTTGCTTTCTTGCGGCCATTTCAATATTGGTTCGATTTTCATAATTCATTGTATTAACTGTCCCTCTCTGTCTATTTTGTTAGCTACTGGTGAGCCAGCCATTTGCCTGGGCGTAGCAGTCGCATTTGCCCTGCAGCAGGCCCTGCAATCTGCCCGAGATGATGCCGCTCTGCCAAAATCGTGGGTGACCCTAAATGCTCCAATGACGCCGGAGTTGCTTGTTCTGCATGCCGGCACCGAACCAGGTCAGCTCAAGCTGTGATAAGACCACATGCCTAACTGAACTCAGCTCACCATCCACCGTAATGAAGAGCAATTCAAAAGCAGCGCGTGAGATGCGACACGTGGCCACAAGAACCCAGTAATGGGAATGCGCCGGTAATCCAAGCTATATATATATATATATATATATGATATGATATATGTATATACAGAGCACATCTTGTATTTTATTTTTAATGCTCAATAAATTAGAAACTTATCCAAGTCAAATCCAAATGACATTCATTGCACACTGCCAGAGGGCTGTCCTGAGAGGTCAACGGCTATCTCAGCAATCGTCGAAAATATGGGACAGATTGATCTCCCTTAGAAACTTTCAGTCAAAAATCATTTTATTATTTATATTGAGAGCAATGCATATTTATTACTCCGCGTGTAAAATGCAGCTTATTAAAATCGTTTATATTCATTTTTTTTTTTTTTTTTTTAATGTTTGACACCTTTACAGTCCCCAGCCCTGTTTGCGAGGTATCTCATTAATTTTGAAAACATTTTTGTAAATAAATTGTATGCCATACGAAGCGTTAAGAATTCAATCTGACAACGGGTGTTCAACATGGGGGTTGAAACGCAATTAGGGGAAGGGGTCACTGTTTGGTTAATTTGCCAGTTACAATAGGCTTTCTTCGATATTACCAACTAGACTTTCAATGAACAGAATATTAATTGTAATAATTACGGTGCTTTAGCGACGAATTTTTCAATAGGATCATCAGAACATGAGACTTCAGAAAGATCAATTGATTTGGCAGTGGGTCGTCGTATCGGATCTTGATGCCAACAATCCTCAATCCATTTTACTAAAGGCTCACCAAATTTGAGTTTAAGTTTATCATCCAGTATAGGTCGATCCCCTTGGACAGTACGATATTCCATTGCTATCGACACGCAATTCTCAAGGTGATCAAAAGGCTTCATTCGTGACATTACCTCCCAAAGAATAATGCCAAAGCTGTAAATATCGCATTTTTCTATATACCTTAATTTTCCAGCCTGCGAGTGCATGAATCAACTTATTAATATTTTTACTATATGTTCAATTTTTTAGCTAATACAAATACAAACCTTGGGAGCTGTATAAGAGGGCGTGCCAACAGAACCTGTATTAACTGTCGCCAATTCTTTTACAGTGCCAAAATCACCAATCTTCAAATTTTTGAATTCATCGGTTTGCAGATTTCAAATCTCGATGAATAATGGGCTTACTTCTGCAATTATGCATGTAAGCTATACCCTATAAATGAGAATGGACACTAAATCATATTTTGTTACAATGTACAAGTGCACGAACCAACCTCAACAAGTTGAATCATCCAGTTAATACCATCTGGCCTTGTGTATTTACGTTGATCTTCTCCGTGCAAGCAGTCGTATAGAGATCCACACTCTGCATATTCCATGAGTAAATAAAAAGACTGCGAATGCGATGCGGTCGCATATAATTTCAGAATATTTTTGTGGCAAAGATCAGAAAGAAACTTGATCTCATTCTTAATTTCTTGAAGGCACTGTTTTTTTTTTTGGAGTAATTTTTTTAATGCAATAGTTATATTAGACCATTCAGCTCTGTTAACAACGCCGAATGAACCTCGCCCAATTTTCTGTAAAGTTAAAATTTAATGATCTCTGAATTAACTTATTGTGTTTCTTTATACCTCACAAGTTTGTATATCGTTAAAATCCACATTCTCTACGAATGATGGCCTGTGAATAATTAGAATAATATTTAATAATGTCGGATAAGAAACGAAAAAAGAAAATTAATGAAGTCTCATCTAAATGAATTATGTTTAATATTACACAAATTTGTTGTTTAACTGCAATACATACTCAATTTCCGGAAATGGTTCATTTGATTTTTTGTCGCAAGCGTAGCCCACTGGATCCGAAATCACATAGAAAACATATTAATTGTGAGAACAAATATTAGTATGTTAAGCACTACCTCTTCTTCCTCCAATTGTTTCATGGGTTGATCCATGTGTGATTGCTCAGATGTTCTGCAATAAAATCAGTCATACGAATTACTCAAATTATCTTTACTTTACATTACTTGCTGCAACTCATTGTAAGCTTACTTGACAATATTTTTGAGATCAGAAGAAAGCCATCCCAATTCTAGTTTTTATTCTATCCGATGCGACATCCAACAACGTTGTATTAATCTTCAATAGGTTTTGCACCTTCTATAATAATAAGTGGCAAATAAACCATAACCATATCATTGTAGTCTGTTCGAAGCAAAGCTCTCCTGCGTGACATCACCTCCCATAGAATAGTTCCAAAGTTAAAAATGTCGCTCTGAATTGGATTTATAATTCCTTTGACGATTACTGCAATTGATTCTCTGTGTCGACCTCCTGTATATATTTTTTTGTTCATATAATAAGTATTGCTATTGTAAGGAGTAAATGAAAAATTTACTTCCTGAGCAATGCCAAAATCACAAATTTTCAAATTTCGGTAATTATTGGCTATCGGTAGCAGAAGATTGTGTGGCGATAAACGACCATGAAACAACGGGTTTGGTGTCATGGTATGCAAGTAATTTAAACCCTATAAATACATTAATTGTCAAACAAAAGTTCCAGTATTTATGCAATAATATTAGACCAAACCTTAGCACATTGGCTCATCCAATTGAGTCCTCGCATCACTGTATACTCAAAATGTTCTTCTCCATGCAAATAGTTGTAAAGCGATATGCACACTGGATAATCCATTAGTATAAAGATATGATTCTTATGAAAGGCAATTCCATATAGTTGCACAATATTCTCATGGTTAAGTCGGGAAAGCTGTTGGAACAATCTTTCAAGATCTGCGCGGTCAAAATCGTCCCCTCCAAAAGTTTTCGTTGTACATTGCTGTACAGCGATCTCTTTCTTAAACCAAGTAGCTTTATATATGTCGCCGAAGGTACCTTTTCCAACACTTTCCTGATGGTTTAAAATGATTGTTTTTCAAACAAAATACATATTTTATTGCATGTTACCTTTCCCATATCAATATCCCTAAGGTCTACGGCCGGAGCTTCTTCAGATTTACACCTAGCAACTTCTTCAAACGCCCTAAGAAATGGATATGGATTTAATTTATTGATATTGAATAACAGAAATTAATTGAAGGGAGCTCAAAGATTTAGATTTATAATTCATTTAAAACTTACTCAGGTTTATACAGCTCATCTATCAGTATTGTAATTGATGGACGTTTTACTGGATCTCCATCCCAGCACCTTTCAATTATTTTAATTATTATGTTCTTATACTCTGATTCAATTATATCTTTCAGATCCGGTCGTAAGCCTGAAAAACTTAAAATTGTTGTATGCTTTTTTGGTAAAGCTTCAACTTTCGTACCATTAGTGATGTCTTCTTCTACTGATGTATCCAAATCGGGGAATGGCTTCTTGCGTGTCATCACCTCCCAAAATACAATACCAAAGCTATATATGTCGGTCTCTTCTGAATACTCTCGGTCTTCGAGAGCCTAAGCAGGAATTAATATTATTTTCTTTAAAAAACTTCTTGGATGAAATACAAACTTCTGGTGCTAAATATGCCCTATTTTGATGGGCTGAAAGATTATCTCGATCGCGTGGAAAGCAATAATCACTGATTTTCAGGAGACTGCAGTTTTTGAACAGCAACATATTTTGAGAATTTAAATTGCAGTGTATATCTGAAATTTTTGTTCCATGTAGTAGATAGCTAATGCCCTTTAAGTGGAAAATAAAAACTGTTAATTGAGTGACTGAGTGACTTCTTCAAGACCTTTCTTGATATTGTCCTTAAAAACTTTTTTAAATTTTTTAACTGCTATCTCCATCTCTCGATAATCGCCTTTGTATATTATACCAAATTGACTTTCGCTCACAATCTGCAGGACAAAATTTCATTTAGTTCAGTTAGTTCAAATAAAAGCGAATTTGATAGAATAATACATTTAGATTTAGTTCCAAAAAATCGATGTCAACCGGTTTCCTGAAGAGCAATGGTAATGAAACTTAGTAATTAATATTTAAGAAGATTCATTAATAATTACTCATAGCTTTTGATTTCTGACTTCAGATTCTGCAGTGACATCAATAACTCATTCATTTTGAATCGCTCTTCCGGTTTTTGATGCCAACATTTCGTAATGAATGTTTCTATTGAACTCGAGGTAATTTCACCTATGTTTTCAATAGGCGGACATTCACCTGCAAGAGTCTAAATGATACAACCACTTCGATAGATAGTCAAATTTCGCACCTTTTTTAACCGCGCTCTTAATCTGTAATGGAGTTTTATATATATCGAAAGGCTTCTTGCGTGCCAAGACCTCCCAAAGATATATATGACACTCTGCTCCGTGTTAGCTCCTTCTCTGATTGGCTACGAACAAATTAATATGTACACAGTAAAAGTTTTTTCGTAAGCCATAAATGGCTTTAATGTCTTACAAACCTCCGGTGCCATATAGGACGTATCTAAATTGTTTTTCAACACTTTTTCATCGTCGAATGCAAGACAAAAATTATATAATTTCAAGCTTGTGAAGCCATGACGGAACTTCAGATTCTTAGACTTCAGATTACAAAGGAAACGGGGGTCTAGCTTCATCTCACAAAACAGGTATTTTAAGGCCTACAAATGACAATAAGTAAGTTAATGTAATATATATGTAGATCTGTATGTTATAAAAAATACCTCAGCTGCAGAATACATCCAATCTATAGCCAAATCGATAGTAATTTTTATCAATTTATTGTGCACGCGGTCAAACAGGGATTCACCCTCTACGTATTCCATAAGTAAATATGTAGATTCGCCATTCACAGCGATTCCAAATGTATTTACGATATTTACAAGTGATAAGCGCTGCAGCTGCATGGCTCGATGTTCGATATTTTCATTGATAATGTGCTTCAATTCCTTTACAGCAATTGTCCGAGAATATCAAGTGGCCTTGGACGTAACACCGAACTTGCCCCGTTGTATTTCCTGCAAGATGTATGATTCATAAATGTTTCATATTTTTCAGAGCACAACATTTGCAATAAAACGATATGATTTTCTGTAACGCGATTTGTCAATACCTCGCCTATTGCAATTGCTTCAAAGTCCCAAACTGCTCCTGCGTTAGAACTTATGATTTGATCCGAAGTACTTCTGCACTCAAATAAATTATAAATTGGATATAACATATTTAAATGATCAATTCCATATATATCCTACTTAAGAAAATGTGGGATTTTTAAGCATATCTCATCCATTGAGGGCCTCATATCCCGATCGGAATTCCAGCATTTTTCAATTAATTCCTTGATCTGCTCACAGTTTTGTAATCGTGTTTCATTAAATTTCGGACGTTCCCCTACGAAAGAAGACGAAAGAAGATTTAACAACTGCGTACACTATTTGGTACATCATTCACCTTTTAAAACTTGTTCTTTAATATGATCTGAATCAAATAGGTGATAGAAAGGTTTCTTGCGTGACATCAACTCCCAAAAGATAATACCAAAGCTGTATACGTTGCATTTGTGACTGGCATTTTTTTCTGTTAGCACCTGCATGAAGACACAATTAAGTTGGTTTATATATGTATCTTATTATACTTATAGAGAACCTCCGGTGATGCATATGCCTTGTCGTCAGTCGTTATGGTTGTGTCATAATTGGCATAGATTTTTAAGGTACCAAAGCTGTTGGATAGCATAAGTCTTGCGGTGTCTATATCTCGAAAGGATAGTGTAGGGTCCCGGGAATGGATGTATTGAAGACCGTTATAGAAGATTAAAATTTATTGAATTGCCTATGCCATCAAAGATGTACCTTACCTTGGAGACCTGATGCATCCAGGAGAGCACATCTTTAAATTTATATTCTCGCTATACTTTGTATACCACAATCCATATTACAATTCGAATATAATTTTAGAATATGTAATAAGAGACGCTTGCGTATTTTTTGTTCTCGTAATTAGTAAACAAAATTAAGAGACGTCCGGGACGGGAAATAAAGTATGTATATACATAAATGTATATGTACAATTTTGACTTTAGCATAAATAAACAAAGCGAGTGCTTATTCATGCTCGGTTAATATATACATATGTATGTACGGCATAGTCGGCACATTAGCGCAGGACTGTCAGCATGGGATAGCTGTTGTTCAAGTTAAGATCTTTGTGTAGTTATATGTTTTGTATCTATGTGGCTCCCAAATATTTCGCTATTAATAAATAATTCACGAACGACGATTATTATTATTATAATTGTTTAGTTATTTTTATTATCGGGTTCACATTCACTTCACTACACGTTATAGAGATTTTACAACTTTAATGAGCTGGGAGCGTAACTTTAAATATGCGTGCGAATCAGACGAGGTTCTCAGATTCGCGTTCATATAGGCGGACAAACAGACAGACAGACATTGCTATATCGGCTTGGCTTTTGATCCTGATTACAGAAATTTACCAATGTTCAATAGGTTCAGGGTGTACAAATATAAAATGAAAATCATTTTCAGTAATCAAAACGGAGAGATGACTGAAGTAAGTTATATTAACATTATAATAAGTTTGACAATGCAATTCGTATTTCTTAAAGTTAAAAGGTTTCCATTTCATTCATGTTCACAACAGACGCTCTGAACTTGAACTTGCTACGGATAAAATATTGCTAGAAAAAAGATACATAATAATAATAATAATAAAACTGCAACTTTGGTATATTTTCTATCTACTGTCCCATCTTCTTTTTCCATGCTGTCTGCTGCTCTTGACTGTGCCGTGCATTTCAAATCCTAAGCAAATTTGTCGTCTGGGAACGTCGGGCTCAACATTTCATGAGCGTGCGCTCGATGCAGCACCTCTGATATGGTTGGGAACCGTCTGCTGCTGCAGCAACAGTGCTCCAGTTCCTCCCAACTGCAATGGGGTGGTGGTGGTCGTGGTGGTGTGGTGCCCTGTGGTCTGATGTAGTGTGATGTGGTAAGGTTGCTGGTCATATCTGCCTGTGGCACACACACAAAGATGTCCTGGTGTGATTTATCGTTGGCGTTGCTCGGATAATGGCCACGTAGCATTATAATAATGCCGCGCCTGGCGTATGCTTATCGCAGTCGAGGACGCTAACGTCAACGTCTAGACGTCCTGCGGTGCAGTCTGTATAGCCGTACTGGACACGGATTTTGCATCTCTCGGCGCGCTTTAACCAAGCATTTGCATTCGCAATGCTCTCTCATTCTCTCACACATTATTTTTCTGTCTTTCATTTTCTGCAAGCAGTTTATTAAATAGAAAAAGCCAAAATTAAGGACATGATTTTAGTTGAGTTTAATGTTGATTCCGTGTGTCTTATGCAAATGTGTGTGTGTTTGTCTGGGTCTGGCGCATATCCTGTGGGCCACATAATTTACAGACCCTGCATGAAGGGTGTTGTTGAATTTTACGCCGCAACAAACGTCTTTGCTTCCGATTTGTGAGCCGAATACATAGTATGTACGCTATTTCCCATTTTTGTATACCTTGTGTGTATCCTTTGCCATATCCTTATCCACTCAATGCCAGCTGCAACACATACATAACGTCTATTCAATTGTATGGTTGGAATTTACATAGTTCATAATTCATGTCATTAAAATATCGTACATGTCCTTGCTGTTGTTGTGGCTTTTGTTATCCTTCATTTTGGTCGTTATTTGGTCCGAAAAAGAAAGCAACTACTCCCAAGTTTCTGGCCAAACAATGATAGTTTAAGACTAGCAAGCCCAAAAGTCATCCAACCCTGAACTAAACGTTTCAATTATTTTCAAGACAAAATTTCCCTCTCATTGGGTGAACATTTTTGTCCATTTTCAGGTTGAAGGACGAATACTAAAAGAAAATCATCATTAAAAACGGTAATGGATATATATTGATGCTTCTTTTTTAAACTCAATGTAACAAGAAAATTGTATGGTTAATTGGAATGTACAGTTTTACAGCTTTAATTGCAGAGAGTGATATATAAGTTAATTTTTGAACAAATTGAACCATATGCTTCCAAATGAAACATATTATATAATCAATTTTATAATTTGCTTAGATACAACGATTTAGGATCTAAATGGATGTTTTACAATATGTTATTATTTTGCAATCGTTGAAAGTCTTTTCAACTATTTCTATTTCTATTAAAAATTAAGAAACTATATGTAAATTTGTATGATGCAATTTTAACTTGAAGAACTCGTAAATAATTAATTACATAGTACTGGATTGAAATGAATATAGGTATATGAGTATTTGTTCCTCAAAAAGCATATAATTGTTAGACATCTTGTTATGCCTTGCCTCATATTCATTTTTTCAGACTATTTAATTTACAAATCATGTGATACATGTGACATAGTGATCCCTAACATTTTGTTGGCCAACACTAAATTCGCTTATATATATTTGATACAATTTTATCTATTTACTTAATATAAAGCTTACAATGTATTTATGATTTTTCTTTTCTTTTTTTATTTGGCTTCAAAAGTGCGCATCACTGAGTGACAAAATGAGCATCACTATTGCATTGGTTAAGGCCGATCAGCTGTGTTTGACCCAATCTGCCGCAATTAGGCGGGAACAAACTCACAGGTGTGTTGGTATAATCCAAGTCGTCTCCGGGTCTCCGGGCTTCGACTTCCTGGCTCTTGAGTCCAGTTGTCCCTGGCGATTTTCTCCTTGATGGTGGCGATGGATAGTTCCGCCTGTTGCTGCCGCCGGTTTGTATGTTTTTTCTTTTATTTTATTTTTTTTACTTTTGTTTTATATTTATTGATTTTATATTATTTTTTTTATATACTTACTTCATAATTTATTCATAACTAATTTATTTGAATTTCTTTTTAAATAAATCTTTCTGCAGCGCATGCGCATGCGGTCTCCTCTTCTTTTTTTCTTTCTTTTTTTCTTTCTTTTTTTTCTTTTTCTGGAGATGGCCCCATTCGATATCACTCGCCTATCGATCTATCTGCCGACCATTACAATCTTTATGACTCAAATTAAAAAAAAATGGAGATGCTTTTTTTTGCAATGAATTTACTAAAAAATAATTGGATATTTTCCAGTTTGTCGCTCAATCCGGTAATATTCTTGTCAATGATCGATAGAGGTACTGTACTGCATTCAAAAGGTGGACTAAAGCCATTGCATACAGAAATATCAGAGTTAATGCTATATAATGGTCGAGTAGTATGTAGAGAATCTAAAGACTAAAGTAAAATAATAAATATCGTCCTTAGCTAATGAGCTAATAATAGCTGAAGAGCTTATGGCCCGAGCGAGTAGTTGATTTACTGTAAATTCGGTAACCATTATCTGGTTCGAACATATACTGATCTGTGACCGCGTCAGACCAAGTGTATAAATTGGAGGGCTACGTCCACTAAGGGGCTAGGAAATCGATAAAATCGATATTCGCAAATTGATAAAGCCACACATCACACACAATTTTAAGGCTAAAGTCACCAAATTTGGTTGGTAGGTTGTTGGCAATGTCCTTCAAAGATCGGCATATGCCCACCCCTCGCCCTTAAACATTTTAAATGAGTTTATCATCCGCAGTTTTTGAGTTAGATCCGTCAAATTAGGTAGGTATGTTACTAGTTACTACTTGTTACTACTTTAAGAACCGATAACAAATTTTTATGCCAATATTTCGGAAGGTGTAAATCGATAAGCCAGCATATTTTCCACAATCTTAAAGATAGAGCGATCAAACTTGGAAGGTACCTCCTCCAAGGATCTGCTGGTGACCTCCTCCAAGGATCGATACTATTTTCAGACCACGCCTACACGCGCCGCCCCCAGGAACTCCTGCCCCACAGAAATGATAAAAGTCTATATCTCCCGAAATTTTAAAGCTACAGTTACGTTTCTCGTAAATCCCATATCTCCCGTAATTGAATAGCTACAGACACCAAACTTCGAAGGAACGCTACAAGCTTATATCTACCGCAATTTGAAAGGCAAGCTTGGATAGAACTTCCTGGCTAAAGGGTAAGTGTCATTCTTTGTTACTTATTATCCGCTGGAATAACTTATGGTATCAAAGTATCTCGCAGTCTACAACGTTCTCTCTTGTTCTTGTTTGTTCTATTTTAATCATATTTCAAAATAGGTTCGAAATAAAGAAAAATAAATCAAAAGTCAGTTTGAGAATGTTTCAATTCAACTTCCGAACAGAGAATGATAATCCGCCTTGAACTACCTCAAATTAATTTTCATTTTTTGACAGCGAACAAAAATCTTTATGAATATGTTACGGAATAACTGTATTCCAAACTGCTTACACACCCTCAAACAGGTGACCCCGGAGCAGAATTGCATTTAAGTTAAATCCAGTTGGTTCGATTCGACAAATCCGCCGTGCGCCTTTTCCAGAACCAGACACATGCTACGGATAAGCAACAGCAACGATTCAGCAACGAATTGCAGTGAAGGCAAAGAGCAACAATGATGACAACGGCCGTAACTCAATCTGAAAATATGCAAAACGACATAGCCAACTCCGAGGACAATGATAGTGGTCATTGCGTATAAAAAATCCATGGATGTTTGTAATACTCTACAATTTGAGCACCATGGGTACACTGGATTATAAAATTACTACGCTACCAAAGTATAACATAAAATATTTATTTTAAATTTTAATATTTTTAGTCACATTCCGTTTATTTGTCAATACTTTTTTATGTGCGTTTATTTAAGTTTACTAACACATATATGTATATATAGTTTACTCATGTAAATATATAATAAAAAATAAAAAAAAAACAATTTTCCCAATCGAAGATCATTTTTCACTTTTTTGTAATTTGTACGACTAATTTCAATAATAATTGGTGTTTAACTAGAGCTGCAAATATTTAAGTCAATTGTATAAAATACATTATTAATTCCAATGGTGTTCCAAAAAAGATGCAATGGTTTTCTTCTGTAAGATTTAAGTAAATTAAGAAATAAATTTGACACTGAAAATAGCTGGGCGCATCTTTTGGCTGGCCAATAATTAAATCAATTTAATGCAGGCCTCACAAAGGCCACACAAGTTACGCCGACATCCTCATTTTCCCACTTTTTCACATTTTCCCGCCACTCATCACACAATCCACTGAAAATAAAAATGAAATCAATTATGTTGAAACTTTTTGAGCGGTCTTACCGCCGGCTATGTTGTAATTAATACAAAATGCTATGGCCAAGGAACAGGCCAAACAGACTTTCAGCTACCCACTTCCCCTTCCCTGCTCTCATCACGCACAGAGTACAGCCACGAGCCCGGGGCATGCCAAAAGTTGAGTACTTGCCCCAAACCCAATTTGAGAAAAAATTTCATTTACCATTGCCCATTGCCATCCTCCGTCCCCGTTCCCCCTTCCCCGTTCCCTGGCGCCGCTTCCACTGTTATGAGCGCCGTGTGAGTGGACAGTTGGTCTGTTCTGCTGTGGATCTGAGGCCTTTGCCAATTGTTGTGTTTATTAATTTAATTTGACAGTCGGGTTTTCGCCACAGTCCCACGTACGACTCGCCAGGAGCCTCGAGGCATCTTTGCAACAGCTGTGGACAGTTGCGGTTGCAGAGCGACGCTTTCGCATTTTACACTTCTTGTTTTTGTGGGTTTCTGTGGTGGTTAACCCAAATGTGCCGATTTGATAAGAGATGATTCACAGCTGCCAGTGAGCTGATAGCTTACTGAACTGAATGTAAACTGGTTTCATTTAGATGGATAATTAAATATGATATAATACACACAGCGAATAACTTACTAATATTGTTTGTTTTGGTATATTTCTATCTTAAAAAATTTTACAATAAAAAATAATTATATTTATTTGTATGTGTAAGTATTGCGTCCTATTGTTTTAGTATGCTAAGAGTTGTAAAGTTAATATGTGAAAAATTATATAATAATAATAGTAAATATTAGTAATAATAATAATAATATATTTTTGAATTGGTCACTATAACTCTTTCTTTTATTCAAAGCAATAATTTAAATTGTTTAAGTTATCTTCGGTAGCAAGTGAATCTGCGGGAATCATGATTTAATATAATTACTTTTTTGAATCGAAAGCATAAATTTCCATCGAAATTCCGATTGAAATGCACATCGTTACGCCTCCTGCCATTACTTTCACTTCCACGCAGTCATTTGCTAATCAAATGCTAAATAGATATTCATAATCACGCAATCCCAAGAGCCTGTGGATCACTGACTTGCCTCGCAGAGTCATTCACAAGACTTGCTCAGTAAATCAACAAAGACCCTGAAAGCGAATAGGTCTGCATGCCATAACTGAAATGCTCTAACCTGATACGTATTAAATGCCCTGAAAGCTTTTATTCAATATGATATTGAGCGTGATTTGTTTCTATTTTTTTTTTTGATAATTGGAAGATTAGCTTTACTCTTTTTAATGCATTATAATCAGAACACACATTTATTAATGTAATATTTAACTTTAAAATGCATTAAGTATTTGGTTTCATTAGTCTGTATTAAGTACTCTGTTCAGCGAAATGACCCTGACAAAGCTGACAGCAAATGAAAACAGTTCCATGCAGCAGAAGTGTATAAAGCGCAATTTGTTGTACATGTGCAATGCATTTAGCATTGATTGGTTGGCCTTTGAGGTAGATATATACACTACGATACCAGTTAGCAGTTAGCAGATAGGTGGCTGGCCAAGTCATAAAGTCAGGGCCAACACTTTTAGTTAACAGCGCATGTGGCTTGGGCATTTGTCAACGGCAGCGACGTGTCGGCAACTTGGACGCCAACGCAAAAGAAGTCAACGGCGACACATTTTAAATGTTGCACCCCCCTCGCTCCTTCCTTAGAGTCGCGCCCACCTTGTGTACAGTTGTGAAAAACTATAAACAATTTATGCGTTTTGGGATGTCTACTTCTCAACTTCCCTATCACTATCTCACTTCTGCAGCTCTCCCCACGAACCCAACCTGCAACTGGCAACATGCGGCGCATGCCAAGCGCCTTTGCATTTGCTGTCAATTGTGGCAACAGTTGCTGTGGCTGGGGCAACATGCTGCAAGGATTTTGACACTGTGAAAAATCTTGGTTAGCTTATGTAAAAAATATAATTATTAATTAATTTCATAACTAAACGTAAAAACAAATACAAATTTAGAAGATATATAAACTTAAAATCATGTTTTAAACGATTTTTGTTATTGTCCAAAACGAATGGAAATTTTAAAGAGATTTTTTTTTGGTGATTATCTTATAATAATATATGAATTAAATCTATTCAAATTATAAGAATATTATACAATTTGATTGAAAATGAAGTTGTTTACCGTGCAGTGAGAGAGTAAAAAACGGACGGAGAAATAGAGGTGTTGGGAAGATGAAGATAACTGAGTCGTGTTGCATTACAGCTGCTTAAGGGCATGAGAGCTCGATGGTCAGGGAGAGAGAGAGAGGGGGGGACTGGCAACATTGTGAACTAGTTTTTGATTTGTCTGCGCTGTGCAACTTTGTTGCACATTGTTGCACTTGAACTTATGCCCCACGGTTATTTTCGGGGCTAATTATTCGCCAGGCACTCTTGGGCAACTTTGTTTGCGCCGCTCGTATAATTTACAGAATTTGCAAACAACATCAGCAACAACAATAAAAAGATGAACAACGACAACAACGCCAACAACAACAATAATAATAGAAGTAACAACAGCAGCAGCAGCAGCAACGACCCTCGTTGAAAGTTTAACAAGTGTTAACTTTGCCATTTCCATTCTCATTTTCATTTTCATTTCTTTGGTTTTATTCATTTTGCCAGATAAGCGCCAAAGCGCAGCGAACCAGTGAAAAATACAAAAGACCTAAGGGAGGCGGAGGGGCGACGTGCGATTTGTAGCAGCTGTTGCTGTTGCTGTTGCTGCTGTGGCAAGCAAGTTGAGCCAAATAATTTTAAATGACCGCAAGTGTGTAATTAAAGTGCAGCGCATAATAACAACAACAACAACAACAACAATGGAAAGTTACGGCAATCAGCTTTGCCAGTGTTTTATTTTGCTTCTGATGCCAGTGTAAAAGTTCTCAGAAAGCATGCTCGGTAAGCTTTACAATTGGAATACAATTTATGTATACTTTTAATAAGCTGGTCAGCTCAATTGCATTTAAATACATAATACATATCTATTAGGATATGGAATAAGGACCGGAATACCTTTGACTAACTGTGACTAACTTGTAATATATATAATTATATAATATAGTAAGTGGTACTTGATGGGAGGCTGTAAAACTGAGATGCTAACAAATTAACCATAAACTAAGCAATACGACTAGCTCCGACAATGCCATTATAATTATCACTAAAAAGAGATTATAATATAAAAAAATATCTATTACAAACATATTTTTTTCTCAAGCTTAATCTATGTTATATCTTTGCCGATGTTACTATAAATTTGCCTTCGATTCCATTAAGTACATAAGTGTATTTTTTTTCTCAGCAAAATATAGTCAGGACTACCGGTCTGACTCCGGCCTGCAAGAACCTAAGACAGCTTTTCGTTTTTGTATTGTGTCTTTTTTCAATTAAAAAAAAAAAGACCAAAAACTTAAAATCACACAATTTGCAACATTTAATTATTTGCATTTATTGCCGGACTCTGAATGTCTGATTTTGTGTACACAGATTTGTTTTATCCATTTTGACCACTACTGCTCATGCAACTTCCGTTTGGCTGCTGCGGCTACTTCCGCTAGACGCAACCCACACCGAGAAACAAACACACACAAAAAAAAAGAAAAAAGGGACGTATATAAAAAGGGGTGGCAACGCTTGTGATCCATTCGATTCGTGGACTTGCCGAAGAGCCACGTTTCATGTGTATTTAAAATCGTTAAAAATAATCTGCAAATTGTGAATTTTTAATGCATTTCCATGTCTGCGGCGGTTTGTTGGCTGTTCACTCACTGCCCAAAAGGCGTGGCCCCGGGGCAATAATGCCGTCTGATGGGCGCGTCGCCGTCTGGTCATCATCAGCAGGAATTGCAGGAGCTGGAGCTGGAGCTAAAGCTGGACCAATAGAGCTGGCATTGTACTCAGCTCGACGTCGTCATCATCATTTGCATTTATTGTTTTTGTGCCTTTGTGTGTGAAAAGTGATCAGCGATTGCCTAGCACTTGCCACAGAAGCGAACAATGCTACATGGCATATATATATATACATGTATGTGTTTTATTATATATATATATATATATATATATATATGGCACGTAGAATGCGTCGCATGGCCCATTGCGTCGCCTGTTGTGCATTGATTGTACAACGGAAGTGTTGTGGCGGAATTAAAATAAATAAATGCATTGCATTTCCACTGGGAGCACTCTGTAGCTGGGGAGGGATGCAAATATGTGTGTGTGTGTGTGTGTGTGTATGTGTGTGTGTGTTTGTGAGGGATGTGGAAACCTGCCAGATTCTGGCTTGTTGCTTCATTTGTTGCACATTAAACAATGCCACAAATGAGACACTCTTTAAATCGTTTCATTAAACAGCAAAAGAGTACAGAAAGAGATCTCAAAACTTTATTAAATTTCAATCACTCTTTAAATAGTTGCTTGCAGTCCATAAGGGAAATAATAAATATATATCTTCAACAGCAGTTACATATAGTTATGTGTATATAAATTAGAATGCATAACAAAAATTCAAGTTAAAATCATTAACGTCAAGTTGAGCAAATGTTGTTGTTCCTAACGTTTTTAGTACTTAGCCAAAAATTAAAAACAAAAAAACAACTTCACTCTGGACTAGATAACTTCTCTTTAAACAAACCTCTGGTTTATAACAATTAATGATATTAATGATACGAACTATTTAGCAATCTAATATTTCATTCATTCATTTGCATTTGGCAAGACTTTGCCCCCCAATGATTCACTATTTATTCAGAACATATTTCCAATGTACCCAATAGGTATGCCATACTTATTGAAAAGAAATCATATTGATTTTATACAAATTTAGCTCATGTTTGCGCCTCATTTATTCAGGAAGGCATACGAGTCTTTGCTGCTGCTGCTACTGCTACTGCTGCCAAAGGTATTAGTTCAACCACCTTAAGGGGAAACCAGAAGCAAATCAAATCCCTGGTCGCTTTGAAGTCTCATTAGTGGCGCGGTTGCCAGGTGACGAAGACAAGAAAGAACAGGGGATTCGTTATATTTCCATGATTGGGGCATACACGTATTTGATAAGCAGGTTAGGCCACATATCTGTAACTGTATTGATATATTACAGCAGATACACGTGATTCCCCAATGGTATGCATTACAAAAATTTCCAAACTTAAACTGATACTTTTGCTGTTTGTTCTGGCGAATATTATCGCAGAAATTTGATGATATGTTGTCACGGTTTCTTTGGTATCGTATCGTATAATTCTATGTGAATGTAATTGATTGGCAGTGCCTCATTAAAGCTTTAAGTTGCGTCTCCAGCAAAACCCCTGACGGCTCCTTGAATTATGACAGCACTTAATGGTAAAATTAATTACCATAAGTACGCCTATGGTAGGAGTGAGGCAGATGGGGAGAAATACGTATGTTATCGAACGGAACTTTTGACTGCCATGATATGAGCAGAGTATCCCCGTATACTTCACTGAAGTGTTGCGGTGGCACTTGCGATAATTAATCGTTGAATATACACACAACTATTTGCATATTGCCAATTAAATGGTTGGTCAGAGCTTTAAATGGATATTAATACGTTTATAAATATATACACACACATATGCATTTCGATCGGATCCCTTACTGACTTCTGACACATATTAAATGGCTACTTAACATGGCAAAGAAACCCTTTGCTTGTGCATCAAATATTAATGCTTCTATATTAATTAAAATTCTGTATAATATCTTAACTTGCATTGGTTTATACAATGGTTTTCAGATTTTAACGGAGAAAACAATGTGAGCTTAAACTATCTGAAATGTGTAACATAATATTTCTGTATTTATTTATTTATTATTGCAATTCAGCATTGATCTCGGAACTGTGAATTAAGTTGCGCATTTTCTGATTTGCTGAGAGCCTTTCCATCAAATTTGTTGCACAACTGGCCGCAAGGGTTTTCGTCTATAAATACCCATAACAAAATTTCTTACCTCAACAACAATTACAACTTTTTTCCTTCCTTAATTTTGTTGTTGGTATTCTTTTCCGGGTATTTTTGTTTTGTCGGTTGGCGCAAAAGTTTTCACACAACAGCAAACAAAAGTTTTCAATGTTGCCGCATATTAAATAAAATGTATACACACACACACACACACACACACACAGATGAATGTTTAAGCCTATATTTACTATATACATGTAGAGAAAAGAATGAAAAGCTCTGCATTTTTGCCTAACTTTTGCATTTTTGGGTCTAAAAGTTTTATTGTATTTTTTTGCAACTTGCTCAAAATGCGATTATTTTTGTTGTTGGAGATGTAATTGTTGTTGTTGTTGTTGTGGGCACTCTCGGCATTTACTTTAATGCACAGACAAAGTGGCACGAAAAGTTTATGAGTCCGAGTAGTCCGGCAACCCAGCCGCAATCTAATAAAGCAGGTACAACATTTCGGGCAGTACCTAAAAACCAACTTTTACTATGGCTAATAATGCCGCATAAACTTGCCACAGGTTGGCAGCGCCTTTCCGTTGGTTCTTTTTTTTTACTTTATCCATACGTCCTAACCAAAAGAATGTGCAAACGGGCGTATGCTTATCTCTATACCCTGTCGTGATATTGAAAAAACCATACTCTATAAAAACTGAAAAGTTAGTTGTAAAGTTTTTTTATTTGTACTTTTATACATTTCCTTTTTATTTATTTCCGGTTTTTTACTTTTAACCAGAATATATACAATTCTCTTTGTACATTTATCTAATTTGAGAATTAATACATGTTTTCCTTAAATTAGCAATTTAGACCTTAAATGCTAGGAGACATCTTCTGTTCGAGCAGACACTACTAGCTGATTTCCACTTGCTTTATTTTCATCGCTTGCTCGAAAACAAGTTTTGTGGCTGGCTTTTATGAGCAAGTTTTTTGCCATGGCTTCAACACGAGAATTATGAAAGTCAACCCAGAAAATTTCAGAGTGTGTGTGCGTGACTCCTCGGGGTCACATTAACATGTATTTGTGCTAAAAGTGTTATTAGATTTTAGTTTCAAGTCAAGTGTAGCTGTTCATATCACACACCCAAAAGTCAACACCCAAAACACAAAACCCAAAACCCAACCCCCATTTTAGAAGACGATGCTGGCCTTGGGGCGTGACTCACATGTTTGCTGCCTGTCCGTTGTACAAGTCCAAATCCAAGTCGTTGGCCAAGTCATCATGTTTGCGACTGGGCCCAGCCTGCACTAAAGTTTTATTCGACCAACATAAAGCAAAAGTGCTTTCGAGTTGACTTAACATATTGCCAGCTTTATGACACTGACAATCCGCATCGAAAACGGGGAGCCGAGCCAAGCAGAAGGTACCACAAGTCTTGTAAAATAAAGTTTAAAATGTGCCAACACTTAACACCACGATAAAGATAACAGTTTCTAGAATACATATTGTACAACATATTGTACAGCTACTATGTATAAGCTTTCTACAAAGCAAATATGCGAATAATAATAATTATAGAAAACAAATATACATAAAAAATAATAAACAAGATAGTAAAAAGAGAATTAAATTACATTTAATATAGAGCTTAGAAACAGTCATCAAACGTCTTTAAAGTAACTGCCAGAATTTAAAAATAAATATTTTTCATTTTTGTTCAAACTTTTATTGAATTCTTTTGTAATTTCACTATTATAGTACATTTAAAATCCGTAGATCATTCGAGTGGCATATTGCTGCTAACACAAACAAAATTCAGTCAAAGCAACCGCCAAGCAATCAATTTTAATTGCAAAACTAAAAGTTCGGCTCAGACGCAAAATGTCAATCATAAACAGGGTTAGTTCGCGGTCTGCTGTCTGCTGTCTGCTGTCTGCCAGTTGAAAAAGTAATTTAAGCATTGAAATTAAAAACACAAGCAAAAAAATAAGTTGAAATCGAATTGATGCGTTGACATTCAGCCAAATGGCTAGACTGTGGCCCTGAAGTGGACAGTTGAATCAATGCCAAAGGACTACGGCCAGCAATGGTAGTAGTCGTTTCGTTCCTTTTTATTTCTCTTTTTTGACCATTTTTTTTGTCGCATTAACACGTCAGTGTCATTAAAAATGCAAGAGACGATTTAATATTAAATAAAAATGCGATTATGCGTCGTAAATAACACAATGCAGACAGTGACTTCAAATTGAATGGGTTTAGTTTTTCACTTTGATATAACCCATTCCACTTTCTGTTTTGGCCATAAAATAAGCACGAATAGTCGTAATAAAACTGAAACTGACTAAGGCAGACCAAACACTACAAACTAAAGTCTGCCAAATTGAAAATGATTGAATATATATATATATATGTATATATATTGTAAAAGTAAGAATGTTTGTTAATTGGTTTATCAAAATTTAATGGTCATATTGAAATATATATATTACATATATTTATCGAAGAATTGTTATCGTAAGTATTTAGTAAAGAGTAGCAAAAGTAAAATATAAAAAATTATAAAATATTTCATATTACTATGTGTTTAATGTGTATAATTACTTTAAACTGGCTGCTTGAAGATATATGACGAATATAACATATATTTGTTACTTAACAAAATTTCAGAAATACTTATATTTCCTTATAAAAGCGTCATTGCTGCTTGGTCATAAACTTTTTTAAATTGAATTCGCCTTACACTAAAAAGAGCTCCAGGAATTGGCAGGCCAGAATAAGAAGTATGCTGAATACATTTTTCAATCTACCTGCTAAGGTAAATGTCACTTGCTGGCCAGTCAATGCGTCGTATACGCAATGAAAATTATGTAGATGCGCTAATAGAAAATTCGTTTGAAGTTTTTCACTTAAAAAGTTGACAAAATTTACATAGATTCGATTCCAGTACACTTGCCAGGCCTCGTCGGCTCAACTAATTAAATTAAGAGTCCTGGGCGTGGCTGGCGGGCGTCAAGGCGTTAATAGTACCGAATTAGGACGACAGTCTCTTATACGGAAATATTAATAGCTGGCGCTCTGCTCCTTTCGTCGAGGTGTTGGCAATTCATGTTTACAAGTAATTAAGCAATTTGACTACGAAACGGGCGTCCTTTGATGTCAGCCACGGGCAGCCATAGATATGATATTCTGATATTCTTTTACTAGAATCATATTTTTTTTTTTGTGTGCCGTTTGAAATCCCAGCCACTAATTTGCGCTTTCTGTCTGTCAAGTCAGCGTCTTTCAATGTCTCTATATCCAGGGCTTACCAGCCATTTTCAAATCCGACCGCATTTTTCTAGACAATTCGCAATGCTCCTCGGCTCGCTGACAGCTTTTGTGGCTTGCTGCAAAATATTTAAATGTCATTTGAATGGCTGGCGAGGGTGAAATGAGGTGCGGTTAGGGTTGGGGTTAACGTCACCCCTTAAGCCAAGCCGTCAAGTGAGGTTTAGTCTCAGCCTTCTGCTGAAATTGCAATAAAATATCTACGTGCATCTTTATCCGCATCTATGCATAACTGAGCTGTAGATTTTTCGTGCATTTTCAGTTTCGAACGAAGTGGCAGTTTTTCTGATTTCGTGGTAAGCGCAAAATGCTGAATTGCGGTTAGGTAAGTAATTGGTGTGGATCCCGATGACAATGCCTTACCGCGAATAAAATCAAACTCTTTAATAGCAGTTTTTGGTTGACTTCTGACTGACAGACGTTAAAAATTCATTTTAATTGGATATGTTAATCTATATTTTTGTAGATGATGAAAATTTCATAAGAAACATTAAAAATTGTGATTTCATAGCTTCCAAAGAAACGCTGAATTCTGTTGCTAGATTTTCAACTGCGGTGTACAGGGATTTTGACTCTGTTTTTATACCTTCATCCCACTGAAAATGGGTAAAAAGGATATAATGATTTTGTGCAAGGAGAAAGAAACATCTACGAGATCGGCTGAATCGATATGGTCATGTCTGCTTTGTTAGATTTAATTATACAAAGCGAAGAAACTAGAATAATATTTTTAAAAACTGCGTTCAGAGTATCGCGTAGTCCAGTTCACTCAACTTCAGCATTCTTACTTGATTATATACTAGATTAATAATTCATTTTTAAATTTGACTGTGTAAACTTTAATTATGGATGGAGAACTATTTCACTATTTTTGAAACTGATTAACTTGATTATGGAGACTGTTTGAAGAACACTTAGGGATTTTAAAGCAGCGCACATTAGACTTCTTAGCCAAAGAGTGCATAAATCGAGATACTTATTAGAAGTAAATCCGCAAGCAGTGCTTGTAGAGAGTTGGAGAGTGCATTAATGACTGGACAGGGACATCAATCATGACGGAAAGCGGGACAGTAAAGCGTCTATAATACTTTAAGGCTGCTAACAAAAATGGGCCGCAAATGTTTTGACAAAAGCATTTACGGTTTGCAGGCCGGCGACCAAAGTCAGATGCAAAACCGGCAGCGATTGATTGATTGATGGATATGATGTGATGTGTTCTTAACTTGAACTGGGTTGAGGGATTGATTTGTCGCGGCAAGTAGTCGGGTTCGCATATGAATGCGAAATGTGTGCATGATTAATGAGTTCTTCATTAAGCTCGTTAAGGTGACAGGCGCAACTCCGAGCCGAGGCGCCACAGCCAAGGCCTGTTGCTGCTAAAAATATGCGCTGTTCCTGTCACTGTCACTGTCGCTGCCGCTGCCACTGCCGTTGTCAGGGTCGTAACCCACTAGCCTCGCACCACATGGGCAACGCTCTGCTGCCACTCACATTGGCACTTGCCGCTTGCCACACGGCGCCTCATTGATTTAGCAGCGCGTTGCTGGTGGCGGGCTTGTGCCTCATGAAAAATGAAGTGCAAAGCAAAGCACCCGGCTAAACAAAATCAAATATTTTGCTTTGCTCAACCACGGTAAAAACAACAACAAAAAATAACAGCTATCCGCGGCACGCCGAATGCAAAATACACTTTGCAAACCGCAAGCCAAAGTTCTCTCATTCAAATTGAACAATTAATTTAAAAATAAAAAAAAACAATGTAATGAGTCCCACGAAATGCTTGGAAATAATTTGGAAATCAGATATTGATATGATAGTAACACGAATGAGAAATCTTTTGGAGCAGAAAGATTGTTTCACAAGAGAGCGCGATTTTTGATCGATAGATCCCGTTGAAGTCATTTTATATTGCAGTGAAAGATGTCATCTCAAATGCGTTACATGTGCCTTGAGAAACTAGTAATGCCCTTTGCCATGGTATGCAAAATAAAATAAAACGTAAAGAGAGAAAATTCATAAATTGGGTTAAATCCTTGGAGGATTCACTATGACAGCGCGAACAAGTGGCACGCGGGTTGGCCTGACACAGAGATGCCGCCTGCCACGGTGGTTGTTTGATTACGGCTAACCACCCTTAAAAGGCACCCGTCACAGTTTAAAGCCGCCCTCAAATCATACAAAGAGAAATTCTTGGTATTTTTTTAAAGTACCTCGTCCTGCAATGTTCTTTCTTATGCAATTCGCAATTGAATTGGGCAACAATGGCGCCTAATTTGCGCATTCGGGCATTTCGTTGACTCCCCCGTGCATTGGCTCGTGTGGCATGCCCCGCAGCTACGGCTGATTTCCATAATTAAATCATATGTACTTTGCATATCCTTTAACTATTCGCATTGAGCTCATTAACTGCTCGCACTCAAACGCCGGGTAGAGTGGAATCAACATCAATATCATTCCAAGATGTACTGTTTTTGTCCTCTGAGATTTGTTACGTGGGATATCGTAGAGCAGTTTAAGCATACTTTCTGGTGGAGTAATCAGTGGGAAATAACAGCACGTCAAATAAAATTGACTTCAATTGAATTTATATAATTTTTACATTGAACTTTGCACTAATCAACTTAAGGATAGTGATTAACTGCAAGAACCTTTTTGAGACTTACTTTAGTATGGCATAAAAATCAGATATTAAAAGTGTTTCAATTCAAGAACTTGTGAATCACGAATTTGATAACAAATATCTTAATATCCAATTAAATTCTTCTGTTCCATCTAGACCATCTCGTTACTTTGTACCACTTTCTCCTAATCGTTGTACTACTAATTATTCCTTGCATGAACCGTTTCCAGTACTCTGTAATGATTACAACAGACACTATCACGTAATCAATTCAGAGTCCTCTATATCTATGATTAAGAAGTCCATTTTAAACGTGGCGGCACTTAACTAATTCATACTAATTATTTTTTTGGTCTGATTGGGTTTTTTTGGGGGTTTTCCTTAATTCATGCAACAAATGTTGGACTATTTTAAATATATATTTATATATTTTATATATATATATATATTTTAAATACTCCCAGAATTCTTATAAATATATTTTTTTATTTTGCATTTCATTTAATTAAATTGTTTTACTTTTTATATTTTTATATCGACTGACTTTAGCGGACGTTAAATAATTAAATACATAAAAAACCTTACTTTGAAAGTTTAGTTGTAGTAAGAGCCTCATTTACTTTTTGCATTTACTAACACTACATGTATGTTTTCATTAATCCCAATAGGAATTTTCCTATTCTTGAGTACAATACATATTATGACAGCTCTTCAATTATCTCTCTCTCTCTCTCCATCTATATATCTTTCTTTTTGTTGTTTTGTTTTATTCTCTTGCAGCCCTGCCATTTACAAAGTTAAGCGAACGTTTTAAGCGAAATTTAATACATTTCTTAAGACCGACATTCACAATTAATTACAAGTTCAAAGTGCAATTGCCATTATCATTATCCATTTAGCTAGTCAGACACGCAACAGTGCAAGTAAAGAGGAGCAACAGCAAAAAAAAAAAAGAAAAAAAAATGAGAGCACAAAATCTCAGACAGACGTTACGTAGTCCCAAATGGCTGTTGGCATGTCATAAATTTACGGATTAACTTTTAACCAATTTACAAGGGGCAACAAACAAGCAGCGCATGGATGGTTTGGGGGGGGTTGGTGGAGTTGGGTAAAAACGCGAGACGACATCGCATCATGTCCCATATTGCAAGTGTAATAAAAAGCAGCTGTGCGACAAACACACACACTCACACACACTCACACACACACACGTACAGACGTACGCAGAAAAGTCAAGTCAAGACGCAAGTGTTTGCGATAGACAAGGAGCGAATGGACTCCATTGCGAGGGCACCTCAACAAGCATCACGTGCAGCCCACTTCCGTTTCCGTTTGCTTGTTTTAAACTTTTGCGTGTGTGCGTGTGTAAATCAATGCAAAGGCTGCTGCCGCATGGCACGCTCGGTTGGGGGCGAATGCAGACAAAGTACGCTGCTTACACAAAGCTTAACAGCAGCACAGCCGGCGGTCCACGGCACAAGCTACGAAGCTAGCGCTGAGCAGCAGCAGCAGCAGCAGCAGCAACCGTCGCAGACGTCGCCGCCACAAAAACGCCTCACCCCGCTGGGAAGCGAAAACAAAGCAGTGCATAAAAAAATACAAGTTAGCTGGTTACAGTCGGACGTAGCCGACTGCGTAATACTCTGATTTCAGTTAGAAGAGTTAATAAGTTCTAATTTAATCTTGTCTGCAACTCAATGAATGACGCCCCTAACGATTTATAAATATTTTTGAATCGACCTTTGAAAAATTCCATCGGCTTTCTATTTTTCACAATTTAGCGAGTCTTAATAAGCATGTTAAGATAATATTTTTCGCCGATATCCTTTAAACTGTGGAAAATATCTACAAATACACGAAGTCAGCGTACTCATTCCGTTTTTGGTATCAGTGTATTAAAAGCAACAACATCATCAACTGTAAAAGTAAAGCTCCCGCAGCTATCGCGTCCCACATTCAGCGACATTCAGACAGGAAGACAACCACGCAACACTGTGGAGCAGCCAGAGCCACTCATTAAGCTGATTATATTGTTATCCTTTTTATGATACGTGCAATACGTGAGCGCATATGGCAGCCTCAACAGCGTCAACAGCTTCTACTGTCAACCAAGCCCGATCTGACCCACCTCCTGGTAGCCGTATGTGCTGCATCCTTGCTGAGCTCTTGTTGTTGTCTTTTACAGTTCATTTTTGTAAGTGTAATTACATATATGGAACAGCAAGTAAAAGCATCCGCGTTAAGCCTCATTTATGCACTGCATATGCAAAGTCCTCAAATTTATGTGTCTTTTGTCTTATTGAATTCAGTACGAGGCACATTATGATTTTTTTAATACAGCCTTTTACTTAATATGAAATTATTTCACTTGTGATATATATAATACAAAACTGTATAACTCATAACATGACTTTTAATATATATTTCAAGATGTGTATGCATTGTTAATTATTTTTTTGTTGAATTTGCAACTAAAATAGTAAGCTTATATGAAAATTTAAAAGTGCAAAACTTTCGTAAAAATAATTAAATAGAGCAAATAGGATGCTCAAATTGTTTGAACAGACAAAAAAAGCACATAAAAAAAAGAAAAGGAAGTAAAATAAATAATAAAACAATGATATATCTCGAAGTGAAAAGGATTTATGAGCAAATGCAATTAAAATATGAATTTAAGTGAGTTTTGTGCATAAAAAGGAAGCCGCTTGTCGTTGAGCATGACGACATCGTCCTGAAAGGACAACATTGCGGATACGCCTTGCTCTCAAACAATGAGCCATGTAAACAAAACAGTTGACGCTGCGGGGCAATAGTATAACGAGAATTGTGAAGGGAACGGAACATAGGTAGTGAGGGAGGGGGTTGTGCGCAGGCATGCAGCCAACAAAATTTTCATAATCATAATCAAAATGGCATTAACAACAAAAGCAATGCAAATACGAGTTGAAACGACAACAGACGCGTCGCAAAATGTAACCAAAAATGGCATAATGAAATGCAAGAGCAGCGACAAAACCAACTTTCAAGTGGAAACTAAAAACATCACGAGCAGCAATCAGTTGGGTCCGCTCGCCATACCCTGTAATCTAAATTAAATTGTCAAAAAAAAAGGTTGACTGACTGGCTAAAGAAAACACTCTGAACTCAAATATGATGCAAATTCCCAGTGATAGTATTACAAAACATCAATAAAGTCTTAAATACTAATAAGTTTTAAGAAGTCATCAAGCTATCCACCTGATAAAATTACAGGGTATTCACCAACAACAATTTGTGGCGTCTGTGTCTGTTGTATGCTGTGCTGTGTTGTTGTGCATAATGCAGTTTCAATTTCAATTGTTGCCGCCCCAAAGGATCGGCGAACAGGACACTGAAAAATCCGCAACAACCCCAGACTGCAACTCCAGCAGCTTTCGACTTTTTTGGGGTTCCTCAGCGCCCATCGCCATCATTGCCGCCAAATTATGCTAATTAGATTAAAGCATAATTTCATGCAACTTACAGCTGTGTCTGTTTGCACTATACGCTTTGTCCTTTTTTTTGTTGCATCCTTGTTTGGTGTTGTCTGATGGCGCACTGGCATTCATGGCACAGACAGCTTCAGAGGATGTGACAATTTGTCCCACACTGACGCTCATTATTACAATGTCTATCGAGTCCCATAAAAAGTAACCAAAATCGAATCGGGGTAATGAAATCTAGACTGTCTTTGAAATTGGTGGATTAATGCCATATTTCCGATCTTCACCTGAAAGACTTATATGTACGTCAAGAAGCAGATTCAATAAGTTATGAAAAAGTTGTGAACTCATCTTTCCCATGGGAGCTATATGATAGTCTGATCTCTATAACATGTGTTCTAAGTGTTAAAATAATAATACGGATAACAAGTAAGTTCAGTAATGATAAATTGTTAAACAAAAAACAAAAACTCTTCTCTTGACCAATTGTTCCTATGGGAATAAACAAAAATAATACCTTTTGATAAAAATCTTAAATATATGAGTTATCTTTAGACATAATATGTTATTTCTTTAAAATGTTAAAATTCTTGAAATCTGGAAATATACAAGAATAATTACGTATATCACATTCACTAAATTATATATTATTTTAATTGAAAAATTTTAAATAATGACTCCAATTGAAATTTATTGAAGTTCTGCACAACTGGCAGCTTTTCCGCGAACAAAAAGCTATTTAAACTTTACCTGTCTTACAACAAGTACTTACTCAGTCTGGATTATTAAAGTCAAGCTGTAAATTCACTTGACTCATCATTGTTTATATCTCAGATCGTATAAAAAACACAATGCTAATCCACGCGTAAATCCACGCTACCCCTGATTGGCACTGCTGCTGCACTGCTGTTATAAAGACCCACGAGTCGCGCAATTAACTGAGCAAGTTTTAAAAACTCCCCAATGATGTGTCGAGCCACCAAAAAAAAACAACCAGATCACAATTCCCGGGTT
Organism: Drosophila villosipedis; assembly: GCA_035043025.1. Lineage (NCBI taxonomy): Eukaryota > Metazoa > Arthropoda > Insecta > Diptera > Drosophilidae > Drosophila > Drosophila villosipedis. The sequence continues at coordinate 43,869 of JAWNNF010000039.1, forward strand.
GAGCACAGCTAATGCACTTTGGCCAGCGTTATGATTATTAGTTATGATAATTCAAGTTGACGGCGCAAAAGAAGTTGCCACCCAAGATGGCCTTGGCCCTGGCCCAGGGGCGATTGGAACAACCCTTGGGCTGAAACTCCAATCAAATGAACTTTGCTGCTACTTTCAGTGCAATCGACACTTCTGTTTTGGCTCTTCCCTTTTTTTTTTTTTGTTATTTTGGTTTGTGGCCCAGTCCCAGGACGCACATCAAAAACTGTTGCGTATTTTGCATTCGACTCGGTTGGCAAAGCATCCGGCTAGTTGTCTGTTTGTCCTTTATTGTTTTCCATTTGAGGGTGCGAGTACGTCGCATTTGCACCTTCAATTAATGTAAGGGGTGGGCTGTGACTGTAGCTGTGGCTGTGAAGGTCTGGTCTGGGGCATCAACCCTCGTCCTCTGTTGTGATTTATGAGGGTACGATGGCAAAACAAAATTAAGCCACGACAAGGAACGACATTTGGCGTCAGCATCTTATCCATAGAGCAACCCACTCCAAATATAACTTGAACTTTTAATTAAAAGTCACTTTTGATTTATAAACGTGCGCATTTTACAGTTTTACATAAACAAAACACAAACTCGATAACTCGATGGATTTGTTTAAATTCACGGTAAGTTCATTAACTTGAATTACTCGAAAGATATATCTTTTATATTTCACTTAAGCTTTTTTACGGTTTCTTTGTATTTATTTCTAATGCTATCAAAAATGTGAGTATTTCCAAAATTCATATAATATTATACGGAAGCAATTTTTGAATAAAACTTCGACTAAATTGAAATACATTTTCATAAGTAGTATTTGTGTCTTTTTATTATTTCACAATGAACAATTTTATGTCGCATAATAAATAAACTTTAGAGTTGCAAGGCTCGATGACTTTTAGGAATTTTGTAGTTTCTTAGCGAAGTAAATGAACTTTTCTTTAACTTGTATGTACTTGATATCGAAAGAACTTCCCATCTAAAAACATTTCCATAGCTATATTAAATTTCCTTTCATTCCTTTAAAATCTGCATTCTTTTGTTTTTTTCAGTTTAATGCCAGAATATAAATGTATTAAGATGTACTCATATTCTTATGGTACTGCAATTTATTAAAGCCATTTTTAACTGCTACCAGACAGAAGTAGGTAACCCTGGCGATGTACCGTTAGCTGCACGCAACGTTGCCATATTGTCACAGACGCACGTGACGCGTCGCGCCACTTGAAGTGGGGTGTCCAGCGACGCGTGTCCTGTGCATAATCAGGATTTGCATGCATCAATGCAAAAGCCCTTAATGGCATTATGACAGTGAAATACATCAAAATTAGCCGGAGAAAAGACACACCAAAGTCGAAGAAGAGCAGCCAGTTGTGTTGATCTTTTAAGAGAGACAACCCATTCGATGCAAGTCTACCAGAGAGAGAGAGAGAGAGAGAGAGTAAGAGAAGGGAGACAGAAGCAGAGAAAGATACACAGAGAGAGTTACCCACATCGATTCGTTGCAGCTCCTTTGATGCGTTAAATGTTTGTGGCTAGCAACGGCTGTGGTGGGGTAAAGTGGAATGGGGATACGACAAACAACGTGACATGACAGCCCTGACGACCGTTGCACATTGCCCGTACCGCATCGTACAGGGTATGTTTGCTGGTCGCGTGTGCGTCTAATAAGCCTAATGCATCGGCTAGGAGTTACGGAGGTTACGGAGGTTACGCTACAGACTAGACAATATTGGCAATATTTTAAAGTGCGGGGCAGGAGTGGGGCTCGCACACGACCTGCGAGCGTCTGTTGTCATAAAAACGCTTTAATTAAATTCATATTTGAGCATGCAGGGGCGCTATTGATTTCTATAGCAGGGAGGGCCTGGCTTTAAGCATCGAGAGACAATTATTAAATGCTATTGTTTGATTGCATTAATCTAATTGGATTGCATTGTCTGTATATGCTTTCTGGGAAACTTACAACAAAAAAATCGTTTGAAAACGTTTCGTTTCAAAAATTAACCCAGGGAGAAACAATAATTTGAATCAAAAATGACTGCATAAAAGTGTCGCTAGGTGTCGCTGTATGCATTCAAAGTTTCTGTTTCAAAGTTTCGCAATTGTTGCGGACGTTAATTTGACATTTGAATTTAAATTTTGTGTCTATGACATAAAAAAAAATCCAATAAAAGCTGACTAAAAGTTATGTGACAGCAAACGCAGCAGTTGGTCAGAGTAAAAGTTTCGCTTTCCCATTTGCAGCACTTTAAATGTGAGCATTCTCAAGTGTCCCTTGCTCTATAAAATATTTTGTGGAAATGTTACAATTTCGATACTTTAGAATGTTGTCTGCTTCATACTAACAACTGAAAAAGCAATATAAAATTATACTACAAAATATTTATTTCAACATTAAATCACTTCAGTCTGTTGGAAAATATCTTAAGAGCTTTTTAAACTTGAAAATTGTATTTGACTACAGCTTTAATACGATACAATTTTGTTTAATAACGACATTATAATTAATGCTTGTTTAATATTTGCTATGAACTTTATTCAATTTAAGTTTGCATCTCAAAATGAATTTGATCAATATATTTATTAATTCTAAACACAATTAATTGTATTCAGTAAATACTATTTGCTTACATTTTGATTATGACACTAGACTATAAACTACAATGATTTTGATAAAAGTGAAGTAAATGTGCAGGCTTTGCTTGTAAGCAAACGAGTATCTTTCACTTTAAAAGTGCTTATAGCTTTATCTTGATCAGCCACAAAAGAGCATTTCAATCGCCACGTTTCCCATCAGGCACATATGTGTTCATATTTGCATATGCAACGACCTCGGGCAGGATGCAGGATGCGTCTCAAAAACGGAGTCAACCTGCACCATCATGGTCATCATTATTCAACTTTCAGGGACTATGGCGCTCTGTAAATAGCAGGCACTTTACGACCTGGGCCAGGTTTTCAGTGGGCGTACCCGTAAACAGCAACTGCTACTTCTGCTGCTGTCTTTGCTGCTGCTGCTGCTGCTGCTGCATGGAGCAGCACGTGCCGAGCATATTGAATGCAGCATTGGATGCACTGCAGCACTACTTTTGAAAAATCGTCAAAGTTGCTGCTGTTGCGGGTCTTTTTGGCCAACTGACAGTGGCCGCCATTTACCTACACATATATCTATATGTTTATATATGTCTGTAGATGTGTACGAGCACGAGCGCTGCTTAACCCAGTTTCTGGCTAGTGCACGTGAGTCCTCGCTAATCATTTGTCTTCCTTGACTGCATTTTCCACTTGGCAGTACTGCGAAGTTTCCATTACGCACTGACAACTGATTGCCAAGTTTATTATTGCTTCCGTTTGCTTATGAGCAGCCAAAGGACTCGCCATTTCTTTCCCGTTTGCCAATGCTGGCAACAATTTATCAAGCCATGTGCCCCGTACACACAAATATTCTCCATGGAATTGCGAATGATTCCTCTTTTGGGCACATTCATTTGTTATCCCTGACACTTGTTGTGCTACATGTTAGCTCAAAGCTATTCAAAAGTGTCATTTTATATGACTTGCATGTGAATATTGCAAAAGAGTTGTGCATAGATATTAAAAAGTTAAATTCCCCAATATATAAAACTTTAGGTAAACAACTTGGCAACCAACACAACTTTTATAAATTGCTAAATAAATATATTCAAGATGTACACTTTTACCATTAACCCACTAAACTTATTGCATTAGGAAGGCAGACTCTAATCTCTAAATAAGTTGGAGTAATTAGCGTAGACTGTACGTAACTAAAATTCTACAAATAAGCTGTCGAACTCAATGAGTTTTATAATTTGACAATGATTAGTCGAAAAATATTGTAGACGGTAAAGGTTATAAAGATAAGATTAACTGACAATGAAATACAGTTTTGATAAAGATAAGGTACACTATCAAACATCCGACTCGATTTAGGAATTTGTGTGTACTTCGATTAGCTGAAATGATATAACAGAGAAGACGGAGGTGTTACTTTGGAACAGGTGTTACTTTGTCAGACAAGCAGCTATTGTTAAATGCTCCTAAGTGTTAAATGACTCATTTAGTGAATCAATTAGTTTGTTCTACTTATCAGGTATAGCAGGTCTACTGACTAATACACTTGAAATTGAAATGCGATAATATTTGCCTTATTGTTTTTCATGAGCTTAAAGTTAATAGCTAGACAATGTTTTGTTTATTTGTTTATTTAACATGAAATAAAAGAGAAATTAAATATTAGTTATTAGTTATATTAGTATATGTTATCGACATAACTAGATTTAAAAAATATCTTGTTTACGCAAAAATATCGCTTAAGTTGCCTTATTCATTCGCAGTTCCATTGGAGTCCAGTTTCTTAATGATAAACCGCATTGAGACTGTATATAAATGCCAAGTGCTCGCCTGCTTTATCGCTTAAGTTATCCGCATTGAACTTGACATAGCTTCATGTGATGCTCAATGGAGATGCATCAAGTCACAAAACGGCTGCATTTAAAAAGCTGTAAAAGCTGGGCAAGCGTTGTGTGTGTGACAGCACTTGACACTGCCACGCCCACGCCCACGCACACAGACACAGAGACACACGAGAAAGAGGAGGAGAATGAATGGTGGGTGGCAGAAGCCAAACAGTCGAAGCCACAGCAATTGAATGTCACTCACAAAAATGCAATCACAGTTTGACACAATTTACACCGAGGCGCCACTTCAACACGTTGCAACTGCAATATCTTTGCACCGAGACTGCCATACAAGCAAACCAGCACACGAACGACAACTCTGCAAACAACACAATGACAACTCTTTAACACAGTTAAGTTGGCGTTGACGTCCCTGTCATTTGCTCTGCCGCTCATGTCGCTGTATTACTTACTGTACTATTTTACTTATGCTTCGCATGTTTAAGCGAGGGTGCTACTAATCCTGCATTATATTTGTACCAATATGTGTTCTCATCGATCCTGATTATGGTTTCTTTTATTATAAAATGCTAGAATTTCAGGTACTTCATAGTCCAGTTTTTAAATTATAATTGGTTATCTTAAATAATTAAATTTGTAAGTATTATTAATTTTAATGGCTTAAATTATATCTCTTATTTTTATTATAAACTACAAGACGAGTTTTAAAATAATATTTGGCTATCTTTAATTATTTAAATTAAATCTGTCATTTTTATTCATTTTAATTGTTTAAATTATACATATTCTTGTATATGTACTCAATTCAGAGAACTTGCTGTTTCTTTTTATTTTTTATTTCCTATAATTTCGATTTTTTTTTTTGTATATGCAATTTTATAAAATCAATTATTAAATCTTACAACCTTAAAAAGTTGTTGGTGCATAAATGATAATCTTTATTATAATGAATAATTACTTATAAGATTGTAATATTTCTTTATTTAATGTGGTCGGAGGCCATCTAAACGCGTTTTCTTTTATATCCTCACCAAAAATAAAAACGTTGCTTAGTCCTTTAGAGTATTCAGAGTGTTCAACGAAATTTATTTGATTTTCTGGTTGCTATTGTTGTTGTAGTTGCTGCTGCTGCTACTGCTGGTGCTGCTGCTATCGTTATCGTTGCGTTCATCTCCGCAGCGCGTGCTCGAGTGCATTTACACTCACACACACTCACACACAGTCAAACAAATAGCACAAACACAAACATATGTATGCCATTGCCGAATGCCACACACAGGACATTTTTGTTGTTTGATTGCGTTTTTATCATCGTCATTTCAGGAGCGCCTGGCAACCCTGCCATTGGGTAAATGGGTAAAGTGTACACATATATGTATGTATATGTATATAGCTGCAACTGCAGCGTCTCTGGCGATATTTTACAGCTCCAACATTTTATTACAAACATTGTGCAATTTCACTTTAAACGTCAATCGAATTTCATTTGATTTTTACGACCATTTTCTTCACCCCACGCGCCACCTCGTCACCTCTTCCTGCCTCCATTCTTGCTTTCTTTCACTTTTCTTTTTTTTGGTCCCTTGTATGTTTTGCCAAGCTTTTGACTTTCTCAACTGCAATCTCATTCACATTGCTATACCATATACAATTCGCAGTATGAGAGTGAGAATATTATTTACCATTCTATTCAACTGAGACGATCCTTTCGCATCCATATGCATACAGTAGTAGGTAATATTCCAAATGATAATACTTCGATTTGGAATAAGGTGTATCACACATTATTATATATATATATATTTGTTTTCAATTGAATGTTTTGAATGTACGTACAGGGTATTTAATAGTGTAGCACTCTGCGTCTAGAGCAATTTCTCAGTGGTTATTCGCAACAACATTTTATTTATCGCACATATTTTGTGGCATCGTCAATGCAATCGTATTATCATTCAGCTGCTGCACAGTGTTTTGTATTGTGTTGTGTGCGTGTGTCAAATTTAATTAACTTGATATTTATTAGGGCAGACACTTGCTATGCAAATTTCTTGATATGATTTGCTTAGACACTTAATTTGTCAACGCTTCGTTGATTTACGATGAGTGATTTGAAAGTGTGTGCGTGCCACAAAGTCAGCATGTGATTAGCTGAGGGAATCCCTTTCTTAAAAATGGAGCTCCATTTTGCAGACATATACACATTTGGATATACATAGAATGCCAATACAAATTAAATTACTTTAAATTAAATTTCTCTGATGAATTGAATTAAGCACAACGTGCTTTTCTTTAAGAGATGATTCACTCTATAGGGTTTCACAGAGTTTACCTCTATGAGAATTTATAGTTATTGAATCATAAAAAATGAGATGTAATTTAACAAACGGTTTTTTCAGAAGCTTATTTCCCTTGATATTGATATATTACAGTTGTGCTTCAAAAGATGTTGGCTTTCATTTTAATCACTGCTTTACGTGCAATGAGAAGTAAAATATCGAAGTCAATATGTGAAAAAAGCGACTACAAAGCCAGTATTACTATAGACTACTCCTAGCTAAGAAAAACCTTTGGCAATTGAGTCTCAGTTCAACCAGGTTTCTTTCGCTCTCAAAAGGTGTGTGCCGTGAAGCGTGCTGTACATTTATGAAAAGAAATAAAGAAATGTCAAAAGTAATTGAACCACGTAGGCGGACCCACTTCTAAAACTTGTTAACTCTTCTGCTCAGAGCGACCTCATGTGCTACATTAACTTTCGCTTTTGTATAGTTTCGGGCGATGGCTTTCGGCGGGGGCGATGGGGTCAAATGAGGTTTGCATGTCTGCGCCATTTTCGCAGAGTCATCGCATGATTTACGTCGAATCGGCTTTGGCCAAGTAATCATGTAGTTCACACACACCCGCACACCAGCCATTGGAAAAGACCAACGGAGAGCAACGCTTTTCGCACAGAGCTGGACACAATTATGGGCGGGCCAATGGGACTTTCAATTTCACTCGGCTAGCTTTAGGTAAACAGCTACACAATTCGCCTTCCTTTTCAGAACAGCCAGCTGCGATCAAGTCAAGCATGCAACAACCGCAAGTGGCACGCAAACGCATCAAATCAATGGAAGTGGCCACTGCGCCAAAGATTTGCACTTCATTGACTCCAAACCATGGACGAACTCTACAACACAGCTGACTAGCCAGCGAGCTGGCCCAAAAACTCAATGAACTCCAGGCCAAAAATGTTGTTAAAAGCGCTTGTGGCGCTACTTAAGCATTTTATTCCATACGTTTTTCACTCATTTTGCTCCATTTGGCAGCAGCCAGCATCTTATGAAAATGAAAATTGGAAAGAAAATGGAAAATTCTTCAATAGTGGCTTGGTAAAGAAAATATGCAATATGAGCTTTTGTAAAACACAGAATTAAAAGTAAAATATTATCATCGAATTAAAATTTAAGAATAAATTATATAAATTTTCTCCAAAGTTTTTTTTTATTTTTTTTTTTTTATTTTTACATATATATAGAGCATCTACAGTTCGTGCAATCTCAATATTACTACGTGTTTTTTTTATCTAAACGTTATATAGAATTGCAGTTGTGTGTGCTTAGCCGTGAATGCCAACGCCCTAGCCAACTACTGCATAGGAACCCATCTCACTCGGCTCTCTTAAAATACGTATGCTTGATTTCATCTGAATACAAATAGCTTATCAGCAGCAGCAAAAAATATAAACGAAACTTTTATAAAGAGAAACTGAACGAATTGAGAAACTGAAAAAAGAAATAAATATAAACATTCGCTTATACATATGTAAAGATATTTCGAAAACTATGCATAAAAGCTCGAAGGTGAAAAAATCGTGTTCAACCATTGTTGAACTTGTGCAAAGAAACACAAAACATTATTGTTGAGAACTTTAAATTTGAATAGTCAAATTTTGTTGAATCATTGGCAAACAGTACGCGATTGTAATCTCTTCAACAAAAAAGCTCTGCGTGTACTCATATACATATAGATTTTAGATGTATTAAACTAAGCACTAATTATATTTTAGTAAATATAAATAATGTTGAAATTGCCAAGATTGCCAGCGTTCCAGTTGTTGGTCGCACTGCATCATTGCACTGATCCGACGATTGTTCCGTCCACATAATCTGCCTGGAGATGCCTGACTTTTCAGCTAGCGACTTAATGAAATCAATATATGTTGGACTTAGCTGTTTTTGGCGCGATAATAGCTTAAAGAGTGGTATTGGAGAGATGCCCGAGTAGCCGCATAGGAAAGTCACGTTTGTGTAATCAGTATAGATGATTTTATAGGTGACTGATACATTAATGTTGCCAGAGATGACATAGTCCAAGCTGAAAGTGCTGTTCCTAGTTTTGTCATCCCACGGAAATGTAACCGTCTCTCTCTTAGCATGAGTTTCCCCATTGATTGAGCTTACGTATTCCAATTGCAGTTCCAAATCTTTATCCACAGCCGCTGGGACTGAGACATTGAGGCACTTTAAAATGTCCATGTTAGGAACGCGTGCCACCTCGTACCAGTAGCCCGACACCTTGCCTTGCGGCAAATTAGTTTAATTAGATAACAGTGCTTTCCTTAATATATTCAACTTACAGCTGTTAGATTCAAAGCACGTGGCCGCACATCTCTCTCGCAATCAAACTGCTTAAGTTTGGAAATTGAATTGAACTGTGAGTGAATGCCGAGTGCATTTAGAAGCAGCACAATAAATATCACAAATATTTTGATTTCCATATAAAGATCTACGCTCCCCAGCATCAGCCTAACGACTGAAAGCAACTCATTTTAGAATGTGTGGCGACTAACTATTGATAATGCTTGGCTTATCAGCCAAGTGTTGCTCGAATACATTGTATCTCTCTGTACATACATGCATACATGATTATGCCGACTAAATAACAAAGCTGAAATAGTCCCATGCCATTGAATACCAATGTAATTAAATATCAACATGAACAACAATAAAAATGATTAAATAAAAACAACATTTTCTTTTTAATTTTTTAATTGTTCAATTCAGTTTGCAAACCATATAAAAAATATATATACCCAAAAGATATGCGAGCTATATAGAAATTCGATTAGTAGTCAATTTAAAAGTGCCCCAGCTTAAATTTATAATCGGAAACATCCGACATCATTAAAACTAACATGCTGAAAAAGCGATCTTGTGTAAAAAATTGGTTGCAGATTTTTGGAAATGTTCACACAATCCGATAAAACTCTTCCAAAGTTGAGTTTGTATTAATATTGAAATGTTGAATATTTATATTATACACATGTATTGGATTACTGGATCTTATCAGATTTCGCAAAAATTACTAATAACTATTTACAACCGTTGTTGATAAACTGTTGATAAACTGTCGCTAGCTCCATCTAGATAAGCACCACACGATAGCTAGTGCAAATATTGATATAGCTCCAATTGCTGGACGTAGTGCAGCATTGCAGCGATCGAGTGATTGATCGGTCCAAATAATATCATCAGCGTAGCCCGCTGCAGTGACAAAACTGTTGACCATCTCGATAGTTTGTTGACTAATTTGACGTTCGCGTGAGAAGACCTTGAAGAGCGGTATTGGAGAGACGCCCGAATAGCCGCAGATGAAAGTCACAACTTTTGGATTGGTGTAGACTATTTTATAGGTGACAGACATACTCGCAAATGGCCCATCGTATTTCAAGTTAAATATTCCGTTTTGAGTGTTGTTATCCCAGGGAAATGAAATCGTCTCTTTGACGGCCTTTTCTTTTCCATTGATTCTGCTTATATACTCCAATCGCAGGTCCAGTTGCTCATCCACAGTCGCTGGGACTGAGACATTCAAGCAGTTCATAACATCCTCATTAGGCACCCGGCCCGCCTCATACCAAATACCTGACAGCTGTGCATTGGTTACGATTTAGAATTTTGGATTGGGTTTCAGGTGGAAATTAACTTACAGCCGGTAGATTGATCGCTTCCGTTGCGACATTTGTGCAAGTGATATCGGACGGAAGCTGAGATTGGACGCACTGCGTCCAGGTGACAGCCAAGAGCAGCACAACCAATATTTTCGTTTCCATTCGAAGAACTTCGCTCTCCCACATTAAACCAATGACTAAAGCACGTGCAGAGCAGCCACAAGCTTCATATTGATATTGCAATGCTTATCAGATAACTTTCATATATATTGCTGTAGCATAATGACTAAACCACAGTTTCGATAAGTGCCCTGCCCTATGATGGATGCCTTATCAATACAATAAACCTAAAGTTGATATTTTTGTACAATCAATATGTTTGGTCTGATTATTTTAATTGTGTATACCTAGTAGTAGAAAAGTGGAATGAACCATTATGTCTGAGTCGACTGCACGATGAATCACACAAATCGGCTAAAGGTATTCGGTTAGCAGGACAAAAGCTTATTTCTATAAATATCCAGCGAATTTTACAAATCTTATTATTTTAAAAAATACTAAAGCATTTATGACTAATACGAAGGTAAGTCGCTAGTAACACCTCATCTTGAAATATTGCAAATTTGTTTTAATAACTGAAATCTTATTTATCTTAAGCAACTCTTTCTAACATAACCATAGACTTCGTCTTCAGATACGATTGCCAGAGTTAACAATATAAATAATCCAACTGCAGGGCTTGGTGCAGTAGTACCACAGTGCTCCGGTGATTGTTCTGTCCACATAAAGTTTTCTTCAATGCCCGTCGTTACCAATTGACCTTGGATGAAGTCTATAGATCTCTGATCTAGTTGTCGCTGGCGCGATAATAGCTTAATTAGCAGTACTGGAGAGATGCCCGTGTAGCCGCATATTAGAGTCATGTGCTTGTAATCCGTATAGATCACTTTATAGGTAACAACTAACGACAGGGGACCTCTGTAAAACAAGTGGAAAATGCTGTTCTTGGTAAAGTTATCCATGGGGAATTGAACTGTTTCCCTAACGCGCTGAATATCACCGCCTAAGGTGCTAATGTACTCCAAATGCAATTCGAGATTTTCATCCGCTTTCTGTGGCACTGAAATAACCAGGCACTTCATGACATCCATTTTGGGCACTCGACCCGTTTCGTACCAATCACCCGACAACTGTGCATTGGAAGTAGCTCAGAAGGTATAAGAAAAAAGATTGATTATAATACAATCCAACTTACACCCTGCAGATCTAGGGGCATTGCAAGACCATCTTTAATGCAATCAAAGGCCGTGATTGGTGGAAATGTGAACTGCGATAGAACACTGTGTATCCAAATGAATCCAAACAGTAGTACGATAATTATTCTCTTCATAATCGACAATAATTATAATCCAAATGTATTTATGTGAACGTTTTATATTAACTTACTATTATTATAACTATGAAACAAATGAATTTTAAACCTTAATTTGATTAGGAATTAGTTTCAAATTTATTTTTATAACATCCATACATACCTTAACTTACTTTCCCTTAACACTTGAGGTCTTAGCTTTTAATATTTTAGCCTCAAGTACATCAACGATTTCTGCAAACGCGTTTGGTAAATTCACTTTTATTTCTTTCTCGTAATTTGAGTTGTAGATTTTATTGTTTTTAGAATAATACTTTACTTGACAACTGACAATGCTGCCAAGCTAGCTATATGAATTATATTGATTATATAAATTTCCTAAACATATTCTTAGTTTTTTTTTAATCAATTTCGATTTTCGAGTCATTGCTCTTCCCGATTTAAGCTTTGTCAGTGCAAGGAACTAGCTCATTATGGCCAAAGTAATGCATTTTGAATAGCGAGTTCACTGCTTAAATATGCAACCATCCAAAATGCTAAAGCAAAATTCTGGCAACTTTGAGCATACTAAAAAATAGAAAGGACTAGCAAAAAAAAAAAAAAAAAAAAAAAAAAAAAAAGAAACTGGCAGCGCAAACATGCGAAACTATTAAAAACATGTCTTTGTCCTTTGGCTTTGGCTGCATATAATGAAATTCCCTGGGTGCCTTTCGCTGGGCTCCACGCTCCTAACGCTTCAGACGCTCCTACAGTGCGCCCTCAGTATCAATCTAGGTGAAATATTAAGAAGCAAGTCGCAGTCTGAAGTTGCATGCTAAATGGCCGATGTCGGCGACGGCAGCTCATAAAAATTCCTGGCAACAAAGCGGCCACCATTCCCCTCTCTGCTATCCACTCTGCACCCGGAGGGGTTTGCAAAAGAATGAGAAACTGAAACTGAGACTGAGACTGAGACTGGAACTGAGACTGAGAGCTTGCTTAAAGCGAGAACAGACGCTGAAACAATAGACTTGAGTTAACTTAAATTGATTTCCAGACGCGACAGTGTTTAGGGAAATACCAAACCCGCCAGCCTCCTTCCTTCTCCCAGCCAACTCAGACGAAAGAAGTTAGTTGCTTTTGCACCTTGATTGCAAGTTATTTGCAATTTTGTGCAAATTTCAAAAATAAAACTGGTAAAAGTACTCTGAACGAGAGCTATCAAAGTCGTGATACTCTATACCCTTCCATACCATATCCTCTCAAATATTTCATAAATAATAGATATGCTCTCAAGCATTGACTAAATGTGGAAAGTGTAAGAAAAATTGTTTATATAAATAAATTTTAAATTTTTATAATAAGTAAACAAATCATTTTTAAACTAATTTAATTCTAAACCAATAATAATGCTTAATGCTTTTCAAGACTATAAATTCGTGATAGGTACATAAGTGCCGTTTTGTCATATTGCCTTTCCTCATTTTATTTTTTACAGGGTATTACAAAAAATTCAGCAGACAGGCAGCCGGCGACTTTTATAACGCTGCACTTGAAAATTTCGAGTGTTCATGCGAAATTTTTGTTGCAATTTGACGGCGTTTGTTTGCCTTTGCAGTTGTGGGCAGGAAACATTTCTTCAACTTAGCTGCAGTTGCTCAATTTGGTTTGAGGATTTCGACTTTTATTTCGTTTCATATTGAAATCGCCAACTCATTTATGCCACTCAATGAACACAGTGACATAGTTGAGACATTCTGAATTGTAAGCGATGTCGAAGCTGTTATTCTTGTTCTTCTTCTGCTTGTTGCTGTTGATTCATTTGCAACACTTTCAGCTGACAGTTTGTGAATCAATGTGTATTAGCCAGACGAATTCTGTGATTCAAATTGACTTGAGCCATACAAAATGTCACTGTGGAAATTTAGATATTAGGTAGACAGATATATAAACTTTGTAACTGTCAAATGAGTTTTAAGTGTCGAACACGCAACAAATAAAACAAGTAAGAATGCTCTAGTCAAGTGAGCTCAACTGCGAAGTATCCAGAACGCAGCTGTTCAATATATAATAGTTTCATTGGCAAACATCTCCTTAAAGGGTATTGCATTTATTGCTCTCGAAATCGATGCAGTGTATCGATATTCGAGAAATAGAGGCGGTTATCGATTAGAAATAAAGCAAACTTGATCTGCGCGAGATATACGAGAACCTATAGTAGTCTCTGAGATTCGCATGCTCATACAGACAGACAGACGGACATTGCTATATCGACTCAGCTATTGAAACTGGACATATATATATATATATATATATATAAATATCTATGTTACAGACATTTTACCCTATAACCTATTTCCAATCGGTTTATCAAAAATTTGATAAAGCTAGCAAGCATTTAAGCTGGTTTGCTTAAATTATATATTTATATATATGGATTGGAACATCATAAAAACAGTCTCATTCACCCCAAATTGACTTCAAATAATAATTAGCTTGGATTGAGTGCAATGGACAACTCTTTCAACAGCTAAACTCATTAAAGCAGGTATACATGATATTAACCTTAATCGTCCAACGTCGAATGTAGACTGATTGCTTATCATTCACCTTGTTGCAGAGTCAAGAGCGCAATTCATTATGCGCTCGCCTATATCTGACTGCGCGGACTGTTCTTTATTTAACAATGGAAGTGCAACAATGAAAACGGCATGCGGGCCTCAGGGATGGGGGTTAGGGGTTGGGGTTGCGCTCAAAGTCATTCGGCTCTGTTCTAGGAGAGGGGGAGGGGGATGGGCAGGGGTGTCGCAAGTGCAAACTTTTTAAGTGAATTTTTGATTAGATCTGGACAAAGTTTTTGTCGCTAGCGACAACAAACGGCATCGGATGCATTTCGCCAGAGTTGCCCCCCTGCCCCATTTTCCCCTTGGGAGCTTTTGCTCAACTTAAAGCCGTCCAGTTAGCTGTGCCCTTTGTAATTTGCGCAAAAGTAGATTTATTTACGCAAAAGGATAATAATAAAATATGCGCTGCAGATAGTAGTAGAACACAAAGTTGCCGGCACTTCCGGACATTGGACAGCTGGACCTAGGCACAATTACGAGACTCAGACTTAGACTGGGACTTAGAGCTGTACCTGTTCGTACCAAAAAGTTGTCGCGAACAGTTCACAGTTTCTAGCGGATCCCTTCACTCTCGCCATCTTTCTCTCTCTCTCTCTCTCTCTCTCTTACTCGCTCTCTCTCTCTCTGTTCCTCTGAGTCGAGTTGAAGTTTTGCGCAAAAGTTAATAAAATTATTTGCCACAGACGTTGATAAATATGACACTAAAGTTCGTAGCAATGCCAAATAAATACAGAGCAGTACAAAATGGCGTCGGCTGCATCTAACGGTGTAAATAATATCGCGGCAGCAGACTAATACTTCTTGAATTTATTTACTCAAGTTTTATTGCATTCTGTGTGCGCTCCTCACTTTAACTGATTGCAGTCGGTATCTCACTTAGGGAACTCGAAAGAGATGAATAAGTTGTATCTTACCAACTTCATCTATATTTAAAGGCCGTATTCGGATAGCGATGATTTAAAAATCTAACGAATTATATTTTAAAATAACAAAAAAGGGAAGTATTTGTGGTAAACCCAAGATATTTGGCACATACTTACTTGCCCTTCTTATTGGAATGCATTTATAAACTTAGTCACAGTTTTCGGACAATCTCGTCATCTTCAACCGCATCATCTTATCTCTAAGTAAATTTCGTGAAATTCACAATTCACTCTTGGCCTACCTATAAACAAAAATTGCTATTAAGGCAAAACAAAAAAAATAAAAAAATATAAATAATAATCTAAGGGATTGCACCCCAGAAACATTTACGATGGAAGGGTGCTTGCCTGGTTTTCTTTTTTCCTTTTTGATCCCAGGTTTATTTTTTCCATCCAGATGCATTCGATGTGTGTGTAGTTATTATTCATTGTCGTGCTTCAGCAAATATCAAATAAAGTTTTCTGAGTTGCTTCTGGGGTTTCTACTTGCGATTGTAATTTTTGCTTTCTTTTTTTCCCCCGTTTTTTTTTTCTTCTTCTTATGTATACACACACTTCTAGATTTTGCTATAAATTTTGTGCACATATGAGCGGGGCGTGTGTGTTTTTTTTTTATTGGCAACCCCATGACGAGTTTTTTGGCTTGAAGTACGATTTTTTAATCGAAACATTTGTAGCGTGAAATTGTCGTTTGGTTTGCTTTTCATTTTTTTTTAATTTTTTTTTTTTTTTGTTTTTGCAGCAATATGCTCGCATTTAAATTGTGTGCGGGTTGACTGTGGCTTCGTCATAAATCAGCCATGGCTGTTCATTTGAAAAAGTTGAGCTGTCGATTGAACTTTGACTTTGAATATACATGCGGCATTGTGAGTGCTTGTCATTAGTTGCTCATTAATCATAATTCAAGATGAGCTGGCTAAATAGGAGCATGGTATTTAAAATACTGTCACAGCTAAGAGGCAGAAAGCAAGTCCCAAAAAAGGGTTCGAAATTTCATCGATTTGCTGCCACAAGAAAATTTTTGACAATAAATCTCAATTTTGCGCAAATTAGTCGACGATATGTCCAAACACCAAGTCAAGAACCAAAAGATGAAGATGAAGCTAACTGATATACGATATGCACACACATCCCACTACATCCAAGCCCCTCCACCCTATCAGTTACCTGTTACCTGCATAGGGAAGGGGAGCATAGCAGCCATGTCAGCCACATATCAAGTGCAGCTATAACTCAACTCTGCAGTCACAAAGCTGGCGATTCCAAGGGGCGCTGAACACTGACATTTGCTCAATTTATCGTTATTTGCTGTACGGCCAAAAAAAAAAAAATAAAAAAAAGAAACAACAAAAAATCAATTTTTGCCTATGATAAAACTCGAAACGAATTGGACTACAGGCCACAAGAAAAGAAAAACAAATGAAGAACTTCAATCAGGCGACGTTTTAATACCTTTCCCAACTTGATTTTGTCTCTAATAATCTTATCTTAACTTCAAACAGTCAAGCATCTATTTGGTATATAATGTAAACTAATTCTCTAGTCAGCTTTATAATATAGTTCAATTTTGAACACAATAAAAATATATTTAAAAAAAAACAACATTTTTAAACTCAGTACGATTTTAGTACTTTAATTTCTGTGAAATTTCGTTGACAACTTTAATAAAAGAAATCATGAGAAATACATGCATCCAAACTATTCACAATGATAGAAACACAAGTGTTGACAAAGTCCCCATCAATTATGATTAAAAAATATACATTTGCTTGCTTGTATATAATTGAGATGTTCAAAGAACGTCTACCTAAATTACTAAATCAGAATGGCCTTAGACTCTCTTTGATACCCTTGTAGAAAAATACTTGGAAGCTGGCAAATCGAACTGTTCCCGATTTGCAGAGCTGTTGGGGCATTTAAGTGATTTATGCCTTGGAAACTGTTTTTGAAATGTGGCTCAGTTGGCTGAGCCAATGCTAGAGCCTAGATGGCCATGCTCCGGCTCATGCTCATGAGTTTCGAATTGGTTTCGACTTTTGTCGACGAAGTCGTCGTCACCATCACCATCACCATAGCCAACACCGTCGCCTTCGCCGTCGCCGTCGCCATCGCCGTCAACGGAACTGAAGCCAAAAGTCAAGAGAGCGCCAAACGCAAAACTGTCCAAGTATACAAATTGGCCGGCCATGAGTTATTGATGATGCAGGCCATGAAATGAACGACCACTGGGACCGCTAGACTATGCCTCTCTTTCGCTCTCTCTCTCTCTTTCTCTCTCTTCTCTCTCTTTCTCTCTCTCACATTCTCTCTGTCTCTGTGTCCGTCTCTCTTTACGCTACTACCAATGGCTAACTGACTCTAGCTGACTTTGGAAGTGGTGCGTAACAAATGTCTGACCATTTGCATGAAATGTGCCAAGGAAAACTTCACAGGGACCAAAATGAGTGAGCCGCCTCAAGTAAATTGGCTAATTGCGCAAAGTTTGCTGCAAAGAGCCTCTGAATGTGTTTTCATTTGTGCAGCAAGATGAGCTGAAATCGGTTTCTAATAAATGAATCAATAAAATGAGCTTAAGATTCAAGCAATAAAATCTCTGTCTCACACTGAAACTGCTACTCAATTTGAAAATGAAACCTCACAAATTTGAGTTAAATTAAAAGTGCATATATATATTAAATATAGATTTATGTAAGCATACAGAATTTGTCTTTATATTCAAATATTTAATTTAAATAATTTTCTTAAAATTATTTTACAGATAGTAAACCTTTAGATATTATCATTAGTCCACTTCAATATGAATATATAAATTATATACAGATTATTGTAAGCATACAGAATTTGTCTTCATATTCAAATATTTAATTTAAGCAATTCTCTTAAAATTCTTTTACAGATAGTAAGCCTTTAGATATTATCATACGTCCCCTTCAATATGAACAAGCATTGACCCAATTAAAACGTATTAAGACATACTCAACACTAAATAGTCGGCTTATTAGAACCCATTCCATCCCTTATTAAAACCGCATCAAATATGCAGAGCAGTGGGCAGAACTACTAGCCCACATTTTCCGAGATCATAACTCATGTCAGGCATAACGAAGGAACACATATACATATTAAATATATAAGTCTCTTATCACAGCGACAAAATCGTGTAATTTAATGTTGTGCTAATTTCACCCAACCCAAAAAAGACATTCCAGGTGAAAGTCGTGACATTTTTGTGGTCAGCCCCCTTGGCCCGCACCCTGCACTTTGTGCCCTGGCTAACCGACACAAAATGTGGCTCATTTCTTGCTCATTTCCGTCAAGTGTTGACCAAGAAACACGAACTATTTACAAATGACCAGACATTTAAGCAAAATGCTTCCGGCCTGGTCAAGCTAAATGCCTGAAAATTATGCTGCCTCAACATGAAATGGCAACCAAGAAAGGGAAAAACAAGCTTTTCGACTAAACGAAGCTCAAATGTCCTCACTCAGCTGTTGGTAAGGCAACAATAAATTTAACCCTTAATGCTTAGTCAACGCTTAAATAAAAAATTATTAAATTATTTAATTTTTTCTGAAGTTCACAACTCCACGCTGTAAAAAGCTCCCTTAATCGATTCCCGGCTTGATTCGAGTATTAAAAAATAAACAATAAATATTAATAATTTTTTTCAGTGAATTATTTATTTTAAAATTTTGTAATTTAATATTCAAAATGTATTCAGAATGTGGATATACCAAAATATATGTCTTATCTTCATAAATTGTCTGTTATTCTTGAACAAGTTCAAGTGGCACACAAATATTTAAATAAAACCAGAAAATTTTAATATAATTTATAAGTTTCAAGCCTAAGTCGCACATCGCATGAGATAGTCATAATGCCCACACTTGAGGATGGCTCAAGGAAACGGTGAGTTATGTAAACATGCAGGATATGCATGGATGACAAGAAGAGCTCGTGACTCTCGCAGCACGCTCTGGTGTCATTGTGTCAATTGGCATGAACTGGCTACTGCTGCGGCCGAGTCGGGGCTGGTGGGCGCCTTAATTAAGTTACAACCACACGAAGCGGCGAGTGGCAGGACGATATAATTTCACAAATATCCGTGCAAGGCGACACCAGCAATCAGCGGGCCAAGCGTCTCTAACCAAACAAATGTTAAATGCTAAAACCGGCCCATGAGTTCATAAATTGTCGCCGTGGCGCACCCTGTGAAATATTCCGCTCCCCCCCGCCCTAAACTGAAACACAGCCACTGACAGTGGCGTTAAAAGCCAAAATGAATGGTCAATATATGAAACATAAATAATTTTTAGGGGTTGTATTTGCCCATATCTTTTGCCCATTTCTTTTGCGTGTTTGGCCAACATTTCCCGTTGCGTTGTTTGCTTTCAATTAACCAAAAACTGACCGTGGTCCTTGCCGTGGCCCAGTTGTTCACTGTATATTGGCAATGGCCACGATGGAACTGCTAATTGAGTGCGGCTTGTCACATGACACAGCAAACATTATGATTTGTATGTGAAACAACTGAAATATGATGATACATATGTAAATGATTGAATAGTCATATAAAAACAGTTATTAATTAACATGAGAAAATATTAACGCTTTTATTTGTTTAATAATTCAATTCACTTAAATTTATTAAATGCTTATTGAATAACAATTTAGAGCTCAGTTTATTTACATTAAAATTGAAGTCTGAATTCAAATATTTCTGCTGAAACAGAGATAAGATAAGTGATTAGAAAAATCCTAATTAAAATTAAACAATGGAATAATAATTTGCATTTAAGTTGCCAAAAAATATATTTTAAAAAAAGCGCCTAGAAGCTGTTGATTTATTTATTTTTTTACAAATAACGTTTAGCTGATGAGCCCTCGCATCGTTAACAATTTAAGCTGAATTATATTGTCTGTCATCTTATAATTCCCAACTTGTTAGCCAATCACGCGTCAATATCCCACTCAGACAGTCATCCATCGCCGCCAGCACTTCCGCTTGTGCTGAGCATAAATAATGGGAGGGTATTTGGAGGGAGGGGGAGCACCCACAGTTGGTTCCGCCCGTTGGATGCTTCTGCTTGGCCAGCTGCCACACTTGGCTCGACTGCTCGTATAATAATCTTGATTTTGTGGTCAATTGAATTCTTAACTTCTCAAGCATCAAGAACACAACAAGAACAGCCAGCAGCAAGGACAGCTCAAGACAGATACGAGTATCCCAGGGGAGTGCACATGGATGACAGTGCCAAAAGGATGGGGGGAGTGTGTGTGTGTGTGTGTGTGTGTGTGGATGGCGTTCAACAGCTCACAACGAAATGACTGACCAGAAAATGTGTTGCCTATTTTCTTATTGGCCATTGATTTCCTAAAATTGTTGAACAAGTCTAGTCTGCGGCTAACAAAATGGTCAAAAAAAAAAAAAATAAAAAAAAAATAGATGGCCACTTGTTTACAGGAGGATGGGTGGGTTTGTAGGAGCAGATACGTATAACCAATAAGTATTAGCCAATTTTATGCTTTATGCTCTTTATGAGCCAATGCTGCCTGCTTGCGGCTGCTGCTTCACTGAGCCTGATTACGATCCGGACGCCTCAACCGAAACCGGAAAAAGTCTTTTACCCACAACAATTCCCCAAAAACATTACGTTAGCACTTGGGTCTTGTCGATATTGTTGTTGTTGTGTTAGTTTCATGAACGAACATCTTTATGGGTAATTAAAACTTTTGGCCATTATGGTATCGATTTGATTTTGGTTATGCTCTCTATCCCAAAATGATACTAAAGGGTATATAAGTGACGATTTGGTCTCCAGGACGACAGCCAAAAGTCACTAAGGGACTATCAATTAGTTTAGCTCGATATTTGAATATTAATTAATGTTTCAGTAAAGAGATCGTCTAAGCCCCCAATGAAGACCTTCAACAAACAAAAAAACGATTATAGGGTATTAAGCAGTCGAACGCACTAGTTTATTGAAGTATTCTTACTTGTTTCGTTCAGTCTTGTTTTTGGCACTCAGCTCCAATTTATTGCACTCCAATAATACACTTATTCTCGCTCTCACTCTCTCCCCCTGCTTGTGTTTCTCTGTCTCGCTCTCTTTTTCTTTGGTGGTTTTTTGTGAACTATTCTCAAATAGTTTGGCGCACGTTCGAATGTGTGTAACATTATTGAAATGGGTAAAATGGGTGGATTTGTCTGCAGTTTTCCAGTTTTGCATTCCATTTGCGCAAATTATTTGGGGCTGGCAATCTTTGCCCGTTACTCTCCGACTCCAAGTCCAACTACAACTACAACTACAACTACAACTCCAACTCCAATCGCAATTTGCAATTATTTGCGGTTTCTTTAACACTGCAAATACTTATACAAACATGCATATATCTTTGCCCGGAATTTTAGCTATCTGTAGATACTTGGATTGAATTTATTTGAGTCGTAAATTGCATTACTTCGAATAAGCGCCAGCTAAGTCGAAACTTATTAGATCAAGATGTGGTAATTTATGCCTTTAATTAGCATATTTTCACTAAATCGAGCAATGTTGCGAACATTTCATGTTAAATACAAATTCATAAGCAAAAGAATTGGAGATTAACTAAAATAATTTCATTTGTTTAATTAGCCAATAAAAGAAAAATAAATAAAAGCGAAAGCCAACTGCAGTCAGTAAAACGTTTACGAAGCATATAACAAATGAGGCATATTTTTGACTGATTAGTCAGTTACAGAGTATAATTTAAAGCCTTTAATGCGTTTAATAATAATGAAAAGAATAAATAATAGTATACATCTTGAAAGATTGCTGTTGTTCAGCAAGCAGCCAGTGAAACGTTTATGAAATAACAAATAAACCATAGATGAGATACTCATTTTGTGGCCATTGACTGATATTCAAGCATTAAATAAAATATGTAGGCTAATTGCTAAGACTTAAGCTATTTGATTTGAATAATAAATGCCCCAGCTATGAGCACATAAAGTTTCCAGTTTTACATCCATCATAATGTTATAGGATTATGCACAATAACTTTGACAGGCGGCAAGAATGTGCTTGATGGCAACCCCTTTGAGAGAATGTAACTAGCTATTTGGCTAATGCCAAACACCTGGGCGTGGCACTGGGCGTGCCCCGCACCGATTATGGTGCCGAAAAGCAGCTTTGCTGCATTATCTGCCGGCAAATGCTAACTGCAAAGCCTTAACACAAATTTTCAAGTATTAGCGAAGCGCCCCCCTCAAAGCGCACAAACAAAAACGAGAATCCACCCAACGGGCAACTTCCGCTTGTTTGTTGGGGAGCTTAAAACTACGGCCTATCAGGCTCACACACACACACAAACACACACACACACACACACACATACTCATTCACATACATCAGGCAAGACAAATTGCGCTTTGGTAGACTCCACTTAATGCGGCTCTACATATTTTCCTTCAGCGTTGCCCCGCCGCAAGCGATGCGAACAAAGCAAAAGAAAAATCCATATTTTATTTTGATTATTTTCCGGCGTCTGTCGGCAGGTGTCGATTTCTTGGTCTCTGTGTGTGTGGGTAAAATTAAATTTAGTCCCCCACACACATTCACACAGACACAGACAGAGAGAGTGAGAGAAAGACAGAGAGTGAGAGAGAGACAGAGAGTGAGAGAGAGACAGAGAGAGTGTGTGAGAAAGATTGGCGCCTTTTCTTTCAGCGTCAATCAATTTCGCTCGTCAGACAAAAACAAGCCCACAAAAATGTCCCAAGTAATGGGAAAAATTATTGAATTTGTCAACGACTGCCACAGGGCACAGCACAAAAAAAAAACAACAGAAAGGAGAAAAATGAACGAAAAACTTTTATATAAATATATATATATTTTTTTGATATGGCTTAAAGCCGCGCACAGCTTTAAGCTGAAGATTTATGCGATTTCGCTTTGGTGTCAGACAAACAAAATTATGTTTGAAAACGATTTTGTACCTTGGCAGTCATACATCATCGGGCGGCTCGCTGCTCACTGCGGGTACAGGTGGTGGCGGAGGAGCAGCCCTCTAAAGTGTAACAACCCTCAACGTTAACAAATTTGTTTGCGACGTTTTTAAATTTCCCAAACGCAAACACACACATTGCAAATAGCTAATGTAAATCGTGTGTGTGTGTGTGTGTGTGTGTGTGTGTGCTGAGGGGTGTAGAGTGCCAAATGGGGTGGGGGAAGGGGGGAGGGGAGAGCTGCACCTTATTTAGTCAAGCTAACCTAACACTGCTCCGCTCCAAGTGATTTGTTGACAAAGAAATTTTTTAATAATTCACCAGGCAAAAAAGAAAGAAATAGAAAAAAAAATACTCATTCAGCATAAATGATGATGTAATTTTCGCTAAAAATTGAAAAAATCTTCAAGCATGCGGGGGGAGTTTGGCGAGGGGTGCATAAAATATGTTGCAACAATCTGTTGTTGCGTGTGTTGCCACTGACGATGATGAATGTTGCACGCATGCGTTCCACTGATTTGACGTACGGATAATTCCGGCAATACTCTGCCCCTGCTGTTCACGTTGCTGCTGCTGCTGCTGCTGCTGCTGTTGAATGCCCCACCTTCCACAAAAGGAGTTAGTTTTCCTTGGAGTTTTGGATTGCGTAGATTGAAGGATTTTATCTGTGATCGGATTGCAAAGGCGACTTAACTAAGATCGTCTTGTGAGATGTTGAGGAAATTGCTTTCCCGCTTTCCCATTTGCTTAACACCTAGAAAAGATCGAAAAACCCATTGGAAACAACTCCAATTAGAACTCGACTATAACGAACATCTCGACAACTATTTATTGTCGCATCATTTCAGGACAGTTTGTCAGCAGTAGCTTGTGAAATGTCATTTTTATATACTTTTACTTGACTTTTTCCATCGCGAAAATGTAATGAACCGAATGATGTCTAAAGAGGCCCATAATTCTACCAGGCAAATTGATAGTTGACCACAAGTTGTTGGCCATGCTCGAAATGTGCCCAGTGTCTGTCGTAATGCTCATGGCTCATTAGTTTTCGCCTAATTTGAGTTGCAGGCGGTTCTGTCTACTAATGGAATTCAATCAATTTTCATTTATTTCGATTACGAAATTCGCACCACCAACAAATGGAACTGAACCACTTCATCCCCATCCATTCATCCATCCATCCATCGTTTTGCCCTCTGCCAATGGGCACTGAAAAATTTCTTAATTATCCTGACGTGCCGCCTGGAAATGTGCGTGTTGAACTTAGATTGAGGATGGGAATGGGGGTGTTGGTGGGATGGGGTGGGGGTTGTCAGCGTGTCCATTGATTGACATGCTCCATCAGTTTTTTGGTTGTGTTTTCTTAATGTTTGTGGACAAAGCAAGACAAATGAGCCCATATATAAAAATATATAAGGCCAGTGGAAAATTTGGACTCGTCCCCAAGTGACGAATGTTTAGTTGATTTTTGTTCAGCTTTCAACTGATATTTGACATTTCAATCTAATCGATTCCCGAATCATCGAAATGGGACGAACCAATTAGAACTATATATATTTTTATATATAAAGAAATAAACGTATAAATGTACATAGAAATAAATAAAATATGGAAGACTTAAAGCAACTGCAAATTTATTATTCCTTCTGTTCTGAGAATTATAAATTGATTACGACTCTTTTTGTGACAATAGAATGAAACGAAATGAAATGAAATGAAATTAAATATTCCGAAAACTTTCACACAAAGAAAAATAACTGTTTTGGAAAAAAGGTTGCAAAATAATCTGCTTATGAAAGGACTACACAGACAGACAGTCCCAATGTTCCCTCCGCACCAACTCCCCCCTCCCAACTACGGCAGTGTTTTGCTCAAGCAACTCTTTCAAGGAAATGAGAAAGCACGTAAACAAAGAAGTGAAAATTAGATTTGTATTTCATAGCGCAAAATGAAAATGAAATGAAATTTTTTTTTCTTTTTTCGCGTTATTTATAAAAAGATGCAAAAAAAATAAACCCAATTGTTTTTACTTAGCCAAACAAAACAAATCTTTCATTGGGAACTAGGACCAAGAGTTACTCAACAATGCGGGAAGAAGCCACTCCTAACTGAGGCATACGAAAAGGGAACTGCAATCACCTGCCACAATGCAATGCCAAATTATTATGTAACCGATATCTGGTGGTATATATCACAACAAACAGCAAGCAGACACAAGTTCATTAAAAAGCGCAACCAAATATAAAAAATATCAATTTTGGTGTTTTAGCCGTCGAACGACTTTGCCATGCCCTATGAACAGAATATAAAATAAATATTAGTTAAATTATAAATAATTTGCTGAAAAAAAATATATTTAAAATATTTATTATTTGAAAATAATTTAACAAACTGCCAAACTTGAAAAGGCAAAGTGAAATCATTTTTAAATAATAAAAGCAGTTTTAAAACTTTAATATATATATTTTTTTTAACAAAGTATTCTAGTTGATAAGTATCGAGATATATTAACTGTCTCTAATTGTATACGAATAAAATCTGAAGCTTGTATTCAAGAATATATTTTAGAATTTTATTTATTTATTAATTACAAACTTTTAATCAAATTGCTAAGCTTGACAAAGAAAACTTGAGTTGTTGAAAAATATTTCAAAACTTCGTTCAATATAAAAATTAATCAATTTTTTTATTATTTTTTTTTATTTCAGTAAATATTAAAAAAGAAAAAAACTGACTGAAAAGTTGAATTCATCATTTGGTTCGAATACAAATCTGAATCGGTTATTCATGCTACACGATGTGGCAAAACTGCTGAGAAAGCCAATATATGCAGAGTTACCAGGCAGGAAGAGGCCCTTGTAAGAAAACCGCTGCAAAAAAGGCAGCAGCAGACAAATCTGTAAGTGAAATCTGCCTGGCCATTGGCAATAGGTTCAGGATAGGGACTGCAGAGCATGCCAGCGGCAGAGGCAGAGTTGAAGTTGCAACTCTTTGCCTCAATTATAATGAGAAAAGCAAACGAATTGGGAATAATTTTCAATTCACTTGTTTCCCACCTACATTCGTGCCATCGATTATTTGTTCCTTTTTTTTTTTTTTGGGAACGATCCTCTGATATTTATGTGCCCTTTGTTTTCATTATTTATATATATGTATATATATATATGCGATTCATGCGAATCTGAAACAGACGCTGCCGGCGTATATTACTTATGTGGCATGATAAAGCTGTTACATTTTGGGGATTCTTCGATTTTTGTTTATTCGCAGGTAGGCGTGACTGGTTGGCCAGAGAGTGTCGACTGTATGTACATATATGAAATAAATGAATTATTTATACAGCTGCCAAAATGTTGGCAGCTGCAGCTATTTTAACTGAAATTTTAAATGAAATTCAATTTCTTACGTTGACCTTAACAGTTGAACTTTGCCAACTTATCCGCTTGCATTTCACTTCACTTTATTTCAGTTAGTTTGTACAAAATAAATGATTCGCTTTAGAGTTGCGGAGTCGCCAACTTGACCATCAGCGGCATTAAACAATTCTCCAGCTGGTAGCCATGCATCGAGGATATGGCCAGCGCAGCCGAGTATCTCGAACCGAAGCGTATAAATGCAAAGTTCTGTTGCTCGCCATTGGGTACCCTCAGTTGGATGATATTGCCAAAGCTGGCAAACAGGCTGCGCAGCATCTGTTCTGTTCTGTAGGGTATCGGCAGATTGGTCACAAACACAGTGGCATGTTTAATCTCCGAGTTCCAGGGTCGAGCGATGGACACCTTCAAGCGCTTGCCACGCAACCAGCGACCGTTCAAACTGATTTGGGCCAAAATCGCATGGTCGGCCGCCTCAAATTGGACGAAGCCGTAGCAGAGGCTCTTATACGTCTTAGACTCACGGACAACTTTGTACCGTGCAATCGGCCCAAATATGTTGAACATGGCGTTCAGCTCGTCCTCGTCCATATTCTTCGGCATATAGTTGACAATCAGATTTGTCGACGGAACGCTCATATCATGCATTCTGTTCGACATTCTGCAGCCAAATTAAATGAAAAACAAGATAAATATTATTTCATTTATGTTGCGACTTAACTCACATGTCAGGAAGAAATGGATTCTCAGTAGATAAGATAAACTTACAGCAAAAATTTCTGTCAGCAGTCAATTTTATTCGATAAATGGCTATCGATAATTAATCTAGCCTATTCCCCGCAGTGTTGCTGTTGTCGACCTTTATCGGGCAGGATTAACCGCAAAAAAATATAATAGCTTGCTGCAAAAATATAATGCATATATATTCTTGAACATGAGCGAATCTCAGAGCTATAAACTTCAAATTTGGAATATAAATTCTTATTCATCCCTCGCATATCGAGCTTAATTCATTTTATCCATAACTGCCTCCTGTTCGATATGTATCGATATCCGCATGCAATAAAACCCTTAATTGTATATAATATACATTAACATTTTATTGCTCAACTAAATAAATTGAATCAACCAAGTTATAGTGTAAAGAATATTTTCTTATTGATCGCAATTTTTATCTATATAAAAATGAGATTGCATGTGTCAGAAAGGGATGGCATTATAATCGACGGGCGCGAAAATATGTTTTCCTTTCTATCCGATTTTTGTAATCGATAATTATCATAATTTTTACTATTACATTGTATTACTCAAATTATCAAATCCAAAAATATCGATTAGGCTCACTATCGATAACTGCACATTTGCAATCGAGTATCGATTAGCGAAACCAGCAGAAAACTTGGAAACATTTCCCCTCAAACCTGTGCCACAACGTTCACAGCACGCCCAAGGCAGTTTTCACTGTACCACATATGGCTTTTTTAGTATTATTTCTAATATAAATTATATGAAGATAAAGAGCCTTAATAAATCTATTGCAAATAACACTTTGCTTGCAGTCTGACATTATTTAGCTGCAATCGCTGATTATTCAAAAAACTTAAATATTTGCGTACCAAGCCAAAATGAAACCCTTTATGGGCAAACAACAAAACAAAAAGAGAAAAACAAAACAAAACAAAAAACAAATAAATAAAATAAGCAAAAAAGGCGTAAAATGCATTAAGAAAAGTAAAATGAAGCCAGCATAAAAAAGTTTTTCACCTGCTTATTTATTTGTTTGCTGATTATGGAATTGTTAAGGACAAAAACAAAAATAACAAAAAAAAATGCGAACAATTTAAAGTTGGAAGCCCACAAAGGCAATTAATTGGAACAGCTGCAAAAATGAAATTGAATTCCAAATACCAGAAAGAGAGCATAATAATAGAACTAGTTGTTTTCAACTTTAAGCACTCGAAGTGTATCTAAAATTCGTTAGCATAAGAAAAGAAAAATACTTTTATCATTTGAGAGTTGTTTTCATATTAATTAATTTCCATTTTCGTTTTATTATCATGCGTACGCCGATTTTTACCTTTACGCAGACTCGACAATTAATCAAGTTTAATTACAACCCGGTTAGAAGTTGCTTCACAATCATCCGCACCCTTCCACCACCCCCTCGAGGATATTCTCAAGAACATTGGCCGCATTAATCACTTGAATACGCCAACATTTCTCATGTGTGCGAACGTTGAGAAACGGCGCGGGGCTGTGGTGGGGAGGGGGTGGCGTTGCTGATAAGAGTAAGAGACTCATAAAAAAGGGCGTCTCACGTAAACAATGCATTTAAATATTCGCACACAGGAAAACGACCTATTGTCAGATCATTTAATGGCCTAAATGGCCTAAACTTAAGCATTTTCTAACCGAAAATATATTCAAAATGTTCTAAGCGAAGACACATCATCCACTTGGAGTCCACGCTCTAGCGGGCACAACAACCGCTGCACTCTGGACAAAAGCTATGTGCTATGAACATGTCTGCCTGCTTGTGTATTGCATGTGGAAGCTAGAGTTGTGGCCAAATTATACCCTGGAATATATATCAAATTATAAGTCTTCATTTTACAACAAACCCAAAACGTATGTGTTATCAATATAAGTTTATATATGTTTTTATTATTTATGTTACAAGATGAAATGGGGAAATTTGCAAATTAAAAAGCATTTTTAGTATTGCTGTAAAAATATACTACGCAACTTAGAAAATTTGTTTAACTTGTGTGATACGCAAATAATTGTGAACAATAATCGCATTTCTCATTTGAAAATGCAATTCAATTTTTTTATTAAGCTGACGTTTGTCTGGTGTCGTTTTCATGAGCACAATTTCAAGGATTCCCCACATTAATACGCACAAACACACACACGCACACACATGCACACACTCACACACACACATTAACGTCAAGTGATGCGGCGACCTCCAGCTTTGTATCTAATTGGCTGCCACATTTAATATGCAAACAATTCACAGCTGCAATTTAACAACAATAAAATAAATTTTCGGTGTTTCTGAATCAATTAAGCTGATCTTTCTATGCGCAATCGAATGATATCAAAACATATGCTGGGCATTCCCCCTCCCCCACCATTCACCACAACACATATATATATATATATATATATATATACATGGATCTGCTGTATGTCAGTGAGAATTGCCAAAAACAACAATAATGCTAACTACAATAACAACAGATGTTCATCGAAG
Source organism: Drosophila villosipedis (assembly GCA_035043025.1). NCBI lineage: Eukaryota > Metazoa > Arthropoda > Insecta > Diptera > Drosophilidae > Drosophila > Drosophila villosipedis. The sequence goes on from JAWNNF010000039.1 coordinate 73,786, forward strand.
CTGCGTGCAAAGGTAAACGAGTTGTGCTCACGAGCAACTTTGAAGAGAGCCAGAGAGCGATATGTGTGTGTGTGTGTGCTGTGTGTGTGTGTGTGTGTGTGTGTGCGTGTGTGTGTATGTGGGAGGCATGTAACACTGACTATGACCTCAAACCACCCACAGCAATGCAGCTTCTGAAACTGGCAGCGACGTCAACGTTAACAGCGACTTTGCATATTTTAGGCAAAAGCATTTTTGCATTGCTGACGTCACAGCCCACAGTATGTTGTTGCTCTGTTAGTTATTGTTTTGGATTGTGGATTGTTGTTAGCTGCTTGTCGATTTTGTTGTTATTGTTGTGCCCACAAAAGGTGCGCTTACAATTTTCTCCACTTTCTACAAGAAAAATGTGAGAAATCAAAAAGATGCCACCGCTTTGTCTGTATCTGTGCATATGTGTGTGTGTGTGTGTGTGTAGGTGTGTTTGTGTGTGCCAGCCACAAAAGTTCAATGGGAAAGCAACATGAGACTGAATAGATGAAAATAGACCGCAATTTATTGATAATATCAATCAAATTGTAACGCAGATAATGTTTTTTTTTCTGTCTACTCTAAACAATGGCCGTCCATTCAGAACAGATGGCTGGAAGCAGTGAAGTCTGCGTCGGCATCGGCGTAGCCGTCGACTTCGACGTCATCGTCGGCATTCAGTTGATGCAAAGTGAAAGAACGTTAAATACTAAAAAAAAAAACGTGTGTGGTTTCAATTGGAGGGTGCCGCACAACATAAGAGTGGAGGGAGTGCAGCATAAGGCGTATTTTTTTCATGCTAAAAACGTTCAAAAAATTGTTTGTTTACAATTTACAACAAATGTTCACATCGACGTGCACACACACACACACTTGCACAGAAATGGAGAGAGAAACAGAGAGAGAGAAAGAGAGCTACATTCTAAACGCAGAGAGCCGTAGTGAGAGTGAGTGCCGATCAAATATATATTGAAATGAGTATCTATGCTGATCGCTTTTAGTGATTAACTGTCTGTGTGTATGCGTATGTGTGTGTGTGTCTGCTTCAATTTGTGGGGGGATGACATCACCACACATTGCTGTTGCAAAGTTCGGACTGTATCATTTTTTTTGCCTCTCTCTTCTTAAATTTGCTGCTCTCTCTTCGACGCCAACACACCTTTGCAAAACTTACACTGGTTGTAGGCATGTGTGTGCGTGTATTTGTTTACTTGAATGGAACACAGTGGACCTATGTCTGCTTAAACATTTTTTCAGTGTGCTGGTATTTTTCTAAAACGTTTGAGATTTTGTTTTTACAAAAGCTATTGAAAAAACACTATACGCCTTCCATCATAGTCAGTTTTAGAAATGATCAACTTCTGAATAAAAAAGTTATCACAAGTATAGAGAAAAATATTGCAGAACGTACATGAAAGAAAGATAGCAAATTTTTCATGTTTTACTTTTATGTTACCCCAAAATACACTAATAAAATTATATTCAATTCAATTTGTTTAGCTTTGCTAGACTTTCAAAGCACGCAACAAGTGAAAATGCTGCACAAGAAAACAATACACTTTGAAGCACTGTGCGCTTGCACGTAGGCGCAACAACAACTCAAGTGGATTTGATAGTTGGCCAGCGAAAAGAGAGAGCGAGAGAGCAATCCGGGTAGAGCTTACGCCAACGCTAACTTTTCATTTTTTTTTTAGCTCGCTGTTTATGGCTGAATGCATGTGTACTTGTGTGCAAGTGTGTGTCTGTGTGCAAGTGTGTGTGTGTGGCGCTCTCTGCTTTAGACCTGGGGGCCTCTCCATATTCAATCAGTCGTTTGGAATTCGCGAAACTATGCGGTCGCCGTACGAAGATAGCGCTGCCGTGTCAACGGATAATAAGTATCAGCAAGCAAGCAGCTATAGCTACAGTAGCTACAATGGCACTAATAACAATAATTACCATACCAATTTTAATGGCAACGGTAATGTGAATGGTAATGGTAATGGTAATGGTATACCCTATCACGCGCGCGAAAACTCATTGCCCTTTAGCTATGGCATTGCCAAAACGGCAACTCCGCTGCGCAAAACGCCAACGCCAACACGGCTCGACAGTTTCCTCGACGCCGACTTCGGACTGAGCAGCAGCAGCACTGGCGGCAGCGGCAGCGGCAGCGTCGGCATCAGCCATAATGTCAGCAATACCTATAATAATCATCACCATCATAATAACAACAACAATAATAGTGGCAGTGATATGATAAAGCCGCAGCCACGTTTAACCAGCCCTTTGCTGGTCCGCAAAACGTTGGCCAACAATTCGAATGCGAATCCGAATTCGAACTCGAATACCATATCGAATACATATCATTATGGGTCAGCGCCACGCGCCGATTTCGAGCAGCTGCTGCGCGATCGACGCGACAAAGTCTACGGCGAGTATCGCGATCGTGAAAAGGAGCGTGAAAAGGAACGTGCTTCGCCACGTGTGCCGCCAATGCCGCCTCAACGCCGACTGAGCCACAACAACAACAACAACAAATACAATTACGATTTTGAGTTTAATCTTAATTTAAATGATTTGAATGAGCGCAGCTCGCTGCCAGCACCAGCTCCAGTTCCAGCTCCAGCTCCGTATACAACCCGAAATATTGAGTACAGACGCGATGTGGATTTCGATGTGGATGAGCCCGATGGCAGCGCCCTTCTTGGTCGTCGTCACATGGAGTCCACATTTGTGGAACGCAATTATCACACAATTAACAGCAAGAGCCACAGTTTGGAACGCACACCAATGCAGCTGACATACAAACAGCAGCAGCATCAAACGATGGAGCCACTGTTGATGCCACAGTTGGAGCAGCACCATCAGCAGCAGCAGCAGCAGCAACAGCAGCAGCTTGCTCACATTTATGGCCAGAACCACACGCGCAGCCGTCGCGATTTGTCGCCCATTTATGCCATCAGCGCAAAGCGCGCTCCAAATTCTCCAAATGGACAACAATTGCAACTGCAACAACAACAGCAGCAGCAGCAGCAGCAGCAGCAGCAACAGCAGCAGCACCATCAGCAGCAGCACTATCAGCAGCAGCAGCAGCAGATGGATTACCTGCTTACGCCCAGTCCAACAAGCCGGCCAGAGACGCCCGCCTTTCCGCTCACGCCACGCACACCATTCTCCGGCAGCGCCTCGACTCCCCAGCATGCCTCGCCCAACAGCAACATCAACAGCGAGTCGATTTATCAGACAATTGCCAGCAGGCAGCAACTCAATTCGGGCCATTCACCCACCTTTGAGGTTGCACCCGATTTGGTTAAATTTGCCCGGAACTCGGCAAAGTTTTGGTACAAGTCGCTATTGTCGCGGGAGGATGCAATTGCGCTACTGTTGAATGCACCGCCGGGCACATTTGTGGTTCGCGATTCGACCACGTACAAGAATGCGTATGGACTGGTGTTGCGTGTGGCACAGCCACCGGCAGGCAGTCAAGAGTTGGTGCGTCATTTCCTCATCGAGCCGACGCAGCGTGGTGTGCGCTTGAAGGGTTGCGAGAATGAGCCCACTTTCACCTCACTCTCCGCCCTAATCTATGAGCATTCCATCAATAAGCTGGCGTTGCCCTGCCTGCTGCGCATACCCGATGCGGATGTGGTACCTGGTCTGGCTACGCTCACAACGCCCGCCCAGCAACAGTTGCTCGAGCATGGCGCTGCAACGAATGTGCTGTGGCTGTTCAGCTGCGATACGGAATCGTTGACGGGCAATGAGGCCATTAGGAAGGCCATCCGGCAGCTGTATAAACAGCAGCCGTTGCCAACGCCCACCGAGGTGCACTTCAAGGTCAGTGGCGAGGGTATCACGCTGACGGACAATACGCGAAAGAAGTTCTTCCGCAAACACTATACGGCCGATGTGATCTCGCATTGTGCCATCGATCCGGAGAATCGCATGTGGAGCTCACCCGATGATCCCAGCAACAAGAAGACCATATTTGCCTTTGTCGCCCGCAGATCGCACAGCTCCAAGGACAACCAGTGTCATATCTTCTGCGATCTGTCCGTTGCCCAGCCGGCTGCGGCCATTGTCTCATTTGCCAATCGAACGCTGCCCACCGAAAAGCAGCGCAACTATGTCCTTTGAGGAGCGGCCAGGATATTGAAAATGGGGAAGGACCCCCAAGGTGAGTTACTGCCCCCAGCTAATGTAATAGTACACTCAGAAATAAAAGAATAAACATTGAATAATTTGTATGCTTACTTATATTAAACATTATTATTTTTAAAACATTGAAAAACATTTTACGACAATCCTTTCCAAATTTTATAAATATGTTTCCCAATATTTAGAAATTATTTCTAAAAAAATAGGAAAACTTTATATTTTTTACAGCGTTTTTTTCTGAGTGTAATGTAGGAAGCAGTAGGAACCATAAAGCTGAAATAAATGTGTCTCGGGTGCGGCATCCTTGGGCGTGCATTCAAATACAGTGGTCACTCAATACAACGAACCTGAGCTACATATATATTACATTGAGTGCGAATTAAATTCACCATCTACAAATAGAAATATATCTATATATATTTCCATGATTGAACAAACGACTAATTTTCTACTTAACTCTTATAAAATGCTGCTTCGCTTTTCTAGAATCAGTTGTAAGTTTTTAAAAAGTTTTAAATCATTTGTTAGGAATTTATTTATTTGAAATTACGGGAAAGAAATTAAAACTATAAAATGAAAGAAACCAATAAATAAATAAATAATAAAACACTAAAAACAATAAAAGATTTAACAAATAAATCCGGGGCGACTAAAATGTAAAATTATCCAATATTAATTGCAAGAATTGGGAATCTCAAAAGTCATTAGGATGAAAGAGAGAAAAAGAGAGAGAGAGAGTGAGACATAAAATAAAGAAAAGATTGGCAAATCAGTAAACCTGTTGAGTAAGATATGTTTACCACCCACAGTTAAGCACGCTCAAGGTTTACCGGAGATATTTTAGTATTGAAAACTGAAAATCAAATTGAATACAAGATTTAGATAAATTCCAACAAATATTCTAATTACGTATTCTCAATTCTAATTAGATTAAAAACATGTACAGTACACACAGTACAGTAAAGCGGCAATCTAGAGTCAATCGATAAGTGTACACAAATTTGAGTTAATAACTGATAGCTGTATGTTTTGCTAGTGTTCACTGTACATGCAAATGTTCCATCATTTTTAGCGTTGTGAGGCGGAAAACGATTCAAACTGTTTTAATTTCTTAGCGCTGCTTGTGTGTGTGTGTGTGTGTGTGTCTGTATTTGTTTACTTTACATAATGCCCCCCACCGCCCTTTAACGAGCTGCCTGTTTGTTTGTCTTATGGTCTTCATACACACACAAACACACACAGCCACATCGATAGGAACGTTAAGCTTATGTGCCTGGCTAAAAAACATTTCTGACGCTCGTTTTGCTCGTTTTGCAACGGAAGTTTATGTCGTGAGTCAGTTGCCTAAATATGATGTTGCAAACAAATTGGATTGATTCTGAATCTGTTAAGGCGTTATAGCGTCCAGCATAAGTCTAATGGGCCCACACCTTTGTGCAACCTATTAAGTCATGTCTATGTTCTTTTCGTAAAAATTTTATTAATATGTCCACTTCACGGTCAGGCGCTGAGGTCGACCGATAAGCCCCACAGTTCCAAACTGTGCACTCTTATTGGTTATGGGCCACATATATAATTGTTTTTATATTTTTTGATTACAGCTCACATTTTGCTATCAGGCGTCTCAATTTGTCAATGCTTCAATATATTTTCGAAAAAAAAAAACAGTTCGACTTTATTAACTATCAATATAAATGATTGGAACTATCAGCGTGCGATTAACGTACTTATATCTTATCAGAAAAAGTTAACAGTACATAAAGTGAAAGTATCAATTTTTTTTTATAAATCTTTAAAAACATGCGAACGTGTGTTTCTTATCAGCTAGAACTATGAACCATAGGGAATATATAGCTTTATTTGATTTTCTTAACTTTAATGAAGATTGAAAAATAAAAGGAAATAGTTTTCAAATATTTAACAAGATGTTTTTCAACACATGTTTCAACGATTTCTTATTGAGTTCATCAATATATTCTACGCATTTGAATTTTTCTACAGAAATTTATTGGTATTTTTAATATATATATATTTATATATATATATGTGTGTACAAAGCAAAAGAGAAAAAGTTGAAATAGATTTAAATGATATATGCATATAGACGATCAGGTCAATTGCGCATTGTCGAAAACACGCAAAGAGAGCAGCGGAAAAATTAAATTCCAGACGGGATACGTTTATCGATTTTGTTTTTTGTTTTTACTTTTGCTTTGCGATTTGGTTCCAGTGATTTCGTAGAATACCCGCATAAAAGTAACAGTAAATATAATTGAAAATTCTAAAAATAGAAATAAAATTGCTAAAGCTTAAGAGCAAACAGACGTCAACCGGCTCTCCCTCTCTCTCTCTTTCTCTGTCTCTCTTTGCCCGCTTGATATGCCTACCGATTGTTCCGATAAAGTGAGCCGTTTGATCTACAATTAAGCAATTAAAGTCATTATTCAGATTTTATGACCTTTTGTTTTCTCGTATTTAATGCCAATTATTAAAATTACTTTTTTCTATTTTTGTTTCAGGCAAAGCTTGGAAGTGAACGAAAATGAAACGCAGCAATTGAAAAATAAATATAGAAAACAAATACATATATTAACAATATGATGTCAGTTAATATTTGTGTGGCACTCACTCACACACACTTGAATTATCTAAACGCACAGTGGAACAAAGCACCATGGAAATGTTTATAAGATATTGGAATATTTTTCAAATTTGTTAAGCACTTTTTATTTTTATTAATCACACATAGTCATAAGAAATATATATATATATACATACTAGTAACAATTTATTAAAAAATAACTATGTTGTATGTGCTAATAAGATAATGTATATCAATAAATTATTCAGTGCTTATTTGTCCTTAACATTGTACATATTATATGTTTGCTAACTATAAGAAAAATAAATAGTAAAAATTGGTAAACGTTTTTTCGATAAGCTTAAGTACTTCCTTAATCGATCACATTCAGCTCAGAAAATATTTGAGCTAAATATTAAATATTTATCAAGAATTGTGTCTCTTTGTTCCACTGTGCAGTGAACGAAATTTGATACCTGAATAGTTGTGCACTTTAACAACTAAAAACATAATAATAAAAAATTAAATGTCATGTGTGTATATAAAACAGATACAACGACGTATATATATATATATATATATATATATATATATGGTTTAATGTCCACAACATGTCAGACGAAAGCTAATCTTTCTAATGTGTATCCATAAATTTCGATACGAATAATCTTAATTAAAGGCGTAATAAATGTTAATTTAATTTACAACTTTCGAAAGCAAACAACAACAAGTTTGCCATACAATTTATAGTTAATTCGGTGTGCTAGATTTAAGTTCTACTAATGCAGTCAATATATAAATAAAGTGCAATTATATTCAAGATAAAAATCCTTAACAAAACCAAACATTTCCCTTCGATTTATTCACATGGAATTTTACACAGTAATAAATAAAATGTGTATCCACAAAGTTGCTAACAAATTGCTTGTGTGAAAATATGGCAAATTAAAAGAGACGCGCATAAATTATTTTTAAATAGCAACGTCTGTTTGTAATATACACTGTACACTGTACACAATTCTAATCCCAAACTGGTACAATGGGCAAATATATATTTATAAGCGTATGTAACAATTGTTGTGTGTGCTTGTCGCTGTTGTTAAACAATTAAAGTGTCTGACTGTTTGGTATATATGAATATATGTATGTATATGTATGATCATATTGTTATATATGTATATATGTAATGCGGTCGACATCTCGTACCAATGTACACAATGCCTGTCTACATCTTTTGTTTTGTAATTTAATCTTATCGTTTGACAAACTGCCATATAGATACTTTTCCCATTTATTATGGTCAGTTAGCTAACAATTCCAATGATCAACAAATACTATAATTTGTGCATCTAAATGCATAACGTTTATAACACAGTTGTCTGTCCCTGTTCTCGTTCACCTGTTGAAAATCAATTAAAATTAATATTCAATTTAAAAGAAACGAAAAATACATTGGCATTGACATCTTTAATTTCTAAGATCATAATAAAATAAATACAAATAATTTCTAAAAGTTATTTTCGCCTAGCGACCCACTGTATTTTAATTACAATATATTTTGTATTCTCCAATTGGAAACTTCATTGCTCAATGTGTATATATACATACATATATAATATATGTATATATTTCAAACGCCCTTTAATTCCAATGGCTTAATGCAATTTATCACACTGCACTAACAGCTAGAACAACAACAACCACAATAACAATTACACTACAAAATAATAGCAGCAGCAGTAGACAAAGCGTGTCAAGTGAAATGAAAATGCGACCGGCGGCGACCTTGAAATCAATTTGTGCCACGATGACGTCATGCGTCAACAATAACAAACTGGCGCAACAGGCAGCAGCGAGCGAAAGAGTGAGCGAGATAGACAGAGTGGAACAAGCAACGACAGCTGTTTGCTGTATGTACCAATAAGAATACCATTAAAATAGATTGCAACTACAACTATGGGGCAAAGATTCTATGCATAACTTAGAAACCACTTTGCACCCACGAAATTTCTTGAGCTCTTTTTTTCTCTTTTTTTTCTTCTCGTATTGTCAAGCATTAGTCGCACGCGTTGTTTCAATTTTTTTGGCTTTGGCTAATTTCCTTTTTTTAATTGCTACGGAAAGCGAAACCGGTTTGTCATGTTCTCTGGCTAATATACTTACTTGTGTGTGAGTGTGTGTAAATGTATTTCTGATAATTAAGCAACCGAAAATGAGCATACGTTGATCGGCGCCAACGCACATTGGTGACACTTACGTGCGTGCGCCATGCGTGCGTTGACGAGCTCATGCGTCTGTATAAACTTTGACCAAAAACTTAACATAATAAATATATATGTATATATATGTTTATGTATATACATATATATGTTTTTTAGACTAAAAACTTTACATAATATATATATCAATTAATATGTGCATTATACGCATGTTCTAATATTCATTTATCGATGTCGATCACTGTTACATATCGATTGATAAACCAAGCAAAACCCCGCGCACTGTTAATTTAAATGTTGTCAGATACTTTTACTGCTAGTCTGCAAATAAAAGATATTATTCAGATCTAATTAACGAACCACAAAAATATGACTTGAATTCTTGCATTCATTTTAATACATTTGGTTGTGTGTGTTTGTATTTATGTGTGGGTATGTGTGGTATACAAAAATGAACATAAAATCAACGTCCTTAAAAACGCTTTTTGTTGTGTATCCGAGTGGTGTCGTGTTTTTAGATATCTACATAGCTACATACATAGTTTCGTTTACATCATATTTAATTAAACATAATAAATACATTTCTAAGCATATAATATATTGTATAAATATAACAAATAATACATCCAGTTGTTACGTCTATTCCAAATTTGGGCCTCGCAACTTCCAACAGATTCATCAACAGTACAAGTGATACAAAAATACATCATAATGAACAAACCAATGGCAGAGTAGCACAGTAGCTAAACACACAAGTGAGACCAATAACGATCAAAACGATTTGCAGTACAAAATTATTTTCTTCATTTAGTTTTAGTTATAGGTCTATAGTTCAGTTTTTCAGTTTTAGATACAAATTTCGCTAGAGTTTCACAAGCCAATTGCCAATAAGGTTGCACACTAATTCGATTTAGCTGAATACGGACTGGTAGAGCCAACTGAGGGCGGTGTGGGTGTGGCACCGCTACGTATACCATCGCCCTCACACACATATTTCCCTGCAAACAGCAACCAGATTAGTTTTTAATGCAAACAATGACAAACTCTTAAGCAGCAGTAATACACACCTGAAACGAAACGTCTTTTCACTAAGGACAAACGATAACCGCTGCCCTGCAGCTCAAACTCAATGCCCGACAAAGTCGTGCCCTCGCAATTGAACTGAGTGGCCAGCATCGCCGGCGTCGAGGGGCCATCGTTGAGTTCGAGGCGTGCACGGAGCGTACCAACACCGCCATCCTGCGAATTCTGTGAGATGTCCGTAAAATTCCATACCAAGCGATTCGATTCACCCAACCTAAAAACAGCAAAGATTATCATGAATAAGAGTTGCGCTTCAGTTGCATGTTAACCAAGTCACTGCTTACCAGGATGAATGGGGCTTGGACTGAACATTGCGAACAGAACCATTGACCGGCACCGAGAGTGTCACATTCAGCAGCGGCGATGCACTGGCCATGGCATGATTATTGTACTTGTAGTCAACCTTGAGCGCCGTATAGCTGGGCTCGCATTTCCAGTAGCTGACCAGCTGGAAGGGGCACGAGCTGGCGCCCGGCTTCGTTCGCACCTGATACTTGAGTATATCCACGTTAAAGTACGAGGCATTCGGATTATTCTCCGCCTGCCAGCGCAACAATGCAGTCAACGCGGGCATATTAAACTCCAGCATTGTGCTCAACGGGCTCGACTGTTGCCGATCTCTGCGAGTAGTCAGATAGAGAGTAGACAGTGGAGTAAAGGTTCATTGATAATGGATAGAAAAGGTTAACTTACATATGCACCAGTTTGCCATTGGGCACAAGACTCTCGAGATTTTGTACTTGCTTAATGCGAAAGCCCAGCTTGGCTGGATTTGGATTATTTGCTAGCAGACCGGCAATGCCGGCTGGGAATGATAGCATCATATCACCGGACACCTTCACCTGGCAACGCGACTCGTCGCTGCCTCTAAAATAGGCGTGTATTATCTCATGGAATGCCACCGCCAGCGGTATTGTGTCCGAAATCCCAATTGTCAGCGGTGACGGACCACGCGATGAGCCCATGCCGCCAATGGCGGTGCGAAACTCCAGACTGCCAATGCTGTCCGCTCGATTCATTGCTGGCGCCGGACTCATGCGTCCACGTCCGAGACTTGTTGCGCCCCCAGCTGTGCCGTGCCGCTGCCGCTGCCGCAGTGGTCGCTGCTGGACCAATGGCAATCATATCGGAGCGACGGGATGGGGGTCGTGGAATGGCAATGCTGCTGCCGCCGACAGCGGATGTGGGTGTGGGTATCTGACGACCAGGCGGTTTGCTCAGCGTGGCCGATGCTGGCGCCGAGACGCTCATGTCACCCAACTCAGAGAATATATCGCCCAGATCCGCATAGCGATTGTGGTTTGCATTATTTGCATTGTTGTTGTTCGACAACGTCGGACTCTGCAGCGGCGCATATGGATGCACACTGGCCGTCGGCGTTGAAGCATTCGATATCTCTGGCGACTGTTGACGCGATGCAGCCGCACCGCCGCGTGCACCGCCCTGCAGCTGTTGGCTGTGATGCTGTTCATAAATTCAAAAATAAAGTTGCATTCAATTAAAAATATTGCTAACAGAGCCAGTCATGTTATACATAACAGTGGATCTTATTGGGCAGTCGCTGTTAAGATGTTAAAATTGAATTGTCACTGTTAAAATTGCCAAATTGAAGTTAAGATAACATTATATTAATAAGTAATGATTATTTGCTTAATGCTTAATTTCTTGAATATATACAAATTATAAACAAATATTATCTCTTCATTTTCTAACCAGAACAATTGCATACCAAAATTTAGACATAGACTTAACTGCAATTGATAGACTTGTTAACAGCGCAGCTTAACAGCGATCTGTTTACAGAGCGAGCAGTGTTATTATTATTATTACATACAGCAAAAACACCCGTGGGCGACAGCGATATATTCTCAACGGTGGCCCGCAACTCATCCACACTCGCTGACATGGGCGCCTGTCCGTTGTTAAGTGGCTTAATCTTCACATGAATGCGTCGCTTGTCGTTATCCGAATCCGAGTCGGAGTCCGTGTAGAAGCTGCCAGCTGCTAAAGAAATCAAACTTTCAATATGCGCTGCAATGCTAAGAATTTTGTATTTAAAAGCTGACCCTTACACTTGTCCTGGCTTTCCTCCCAGGCAATCTCCTTAGCTGGCTGTATGCTGAACCCTTCCTCGTCCACCTCGTAACCGCTACCGCTGGCATTGGCGCCACCAGCAGCAGCACCAGCAGCCGCGCCTGCTGCAGCTCCAGCAGTTGTTATTGTGGTCGTTGGACCTACACCCGTAGTGCTGCTGCTGGCATTGGCCGCCAGGCCGCTACCACTGACACCAGCACCGACGCCTGCACCACCACTGCCGGCACCCATGCTACTGGCGCCTGCAGAATCAACGCTGCCCTGCGCCGAGGTAGCAGACAGGGCAGCCAAGCCGCCACCTGCACTGCTGCCGCTTGAGTTTTGCGTCTTCATGCTGCGCCCATGATCATCATAGTCGAGTAATGTATTATTCGAGCGCTCCACGCTACAAGGAGTAAAGAGAAAATTCGAAAAATTAGAATTGTTAGATTGTCGCATCCAACCAAAAGGTGTGCTAGACAGCTCACCTGGTCAGGCGCTCCTCCTGTATATTGTGATCGGCAGCCTCGTTGTCTTTCTTCTTTTTGGACTTTTTGGTTTTCGCCTTGTCGCGTCTACTACGCAAAATGCCCGAAACTGTTGAGAAACACGTTAAATATTTAAATAAATTAAAGTTGGATGCGCATAATTAATTGAAATCTTCACTTCATAAAGACAACAAGTTCTACAACAAACACTAAAAGCAAATACCAAAATCTACTTAACAAGCGACGCACTTTAACATCAAATTGATCGCTATTCAAATTGACTGAAATGTGGATCACTTACAATTATAATGATAATAATAATAAGAAATAAATATATACATTTTACATTCACTTAAATAACAAAATTTAACTGTAACCAGAACCTAGAAGTAAACAATTAAAGCTTATGTTATTAATTACAAAATTTATAAACAAAATCAACTAAAATACATTTTAAAATTCTTAGCATTAAGAATGATATTACAACTTCGGATAAATATGTTAATTTAAATTCCATATAATTAACTTCAATTTAAATATAACATGCAATAGTTAACACTGAACATGGGGCAGTGTTAAAGTGCGTAGTGTTGGACAACAACATAATATACAACTTAGCTAGATTACAGATTTTGAAGTGAACTCAAACACCGCCGTATAAAAGTGCAACAAATCGGTTAGTGAATTTGTTAGAAACTTTGTGAGATTGTGCAAATGAAAGAAAAAGCCATGCGGAAAAAGCATTGAAATTTGTGCTTAATTTTAAATGTATATATATATATATATATATATATATATATATATATATATATAAATAAAGTCATGTGTTTGGGGGGCGGGGGTTTGGTTGGAGCCAGGTTGGGTTTGGGGTTTACTTTCATATTTGGAATTTACCCTGAGAATTTGATGTGAATATATTTAAAAGTGACGTTGTACGTCTGGACGTTGTTGCTGTTGTTGTTGTTGTGGCACCATTGTTGCCCACTGCAGTCTGTTGTTGTTGTGGTTGCTGATGATTTGGATGATCTTGCTCGTTTAATGATTTCGATAAATGTTGCTCGCTTGTCGTTGCATTCATTTGCTTTCTACCAGCTACGCTAGAAGTTGGTGTTAAGGCCTCATGCGGCTGTTGTTGTTCTGGATGTTGTTGTTGTTGCTGTTGCTGATCTAAAGTTTTAATTTGGATTAGTTGATCGGTGGTGCACGGTTGATCGAATGGATATTGTGAGTTCATTTGTGTGATCGGTGATGACATATAAAAAAACCGTGACACCGTTTGTGCAAAACAAAAGAAGCGTTGAGAATACTGTTAGATGCAGTCATTAAAAACCTTTGTTAGTGTGTGCTCTTGTGTGTGTATGTGGGTGTGTGTGTGTGTGTGTGTGTGTTGTGGGTGGGTTGGGTTGGGTTGGGTTAACATTTGGCATTTGGCTGGTGTTTGAGTGTTCATTTTGAAGGACATTACACATAAAACGATCATAAGCAATTATACAATTTATACACATAATAAGAACATAAATGTTGAAAAATGTTTAAAAAGAAAAAAAAAAGAAGAAAACTAATAGAAAAAGGCAAAAAGTGTTTATAGAGTGTTTGGATGTTTACATTACCAAAACTCAGATACAGGATAATAGTGGATTAGCTATTATACAAAAAAATATTTAACTTCTTGCGACCGATTTAAATTTGGAAATCCTAAAAAAAACTTTAAATCACAAGAGAGAATATGCGCAATATTCACAAGCGTAATAGTTAGTGGTAATTCTCAATTGGGAACCTTTAAGGAATAGCAAACAAATTGTGTAAACTTTTTATCCAGCCTAACAAAAGACTTTAAAACACCTTTTCAAATATTAAAAGCACTTTACGAATAAGATATAGTTTGTCAGATATAAAATACTAGTCGAGTAATTTTTACTCTATGTTAGTTCATTGCTTACACCAACATTTTTAGCAAATTTTGATGGAAAAAATTAAATGAAAAAGTTCTAAATTTCAGGTGATTGCAGTAAGAATACTTTTTAGTTATGCACTATGGAAGTGGTAAACACAAATGATAATTGTTTGTAGATAGTACAGAATAGAGGAGTAGTTACCAAAATAATTTAAAAAAAAGAGTTCAAAATACAAATAAATTAGGAGAGAAACGCTTAACCATTTAAACAACGAAAATTATGGGAAACAAAAACAAATAATAATAGAATGAACCTTGATTACTAGTATCCAGAAGCTCTGAGTTAGGGGAATTTTTGGTGGTGACATTGGTGGTGAAATTAATCGTGCCAGTTGTTGTTGTTGTTGTGTTGTTGGTGTTCAAATTGCCGCTTGTTGCTGTTGTGATGTTCGTGTTGCTGTAATTGTTGTTGTTGGAACTGTTGCTGTTGGCAGGCATACCGAAATTCCCAGGACTGGCGACTCCGACATTTTGCTGCTGCTGTTGTTGTTTGCTAGCCGTCGGCATAAACCAGGAGCGCAGACTCTTCACCGTTGACGTCGAAGCGCTCGTTGGCGGTGGCTGGGCGCCCAGCGTTTCCGGCGATGTGGGTCGCGGCGGTGAGGGAACACCACCACCACCACCACCCAGCATTGCATCATCCGCATAGGGTATGCTGCCACTGGCCGCACTGCCGCTACCCAGCGAAACGCCTGCAAGAGCATCGCCAGCACTGCCGCTACCACCACCACGCTGATCCATCGATACGAGGCTGCCAGATGCGGCCGCAGCGGCTCCGCCCGAACGCAATGCCGCCTGTATACTGGCCGCCGAATTTGAATTCGATGCCTGCTGCGTCGGCTGCAGACGTGCTCCACTCGACAGTGACACAAACTCCAGTTCAAGCATTTCTGTGAAGGTAATTTAATTGGTTATTCACTTGCAACTTGCAATAAATATTAATTAGTGTTGGATTTATCACTAATACTAATAACTAATAACTAATAACAACAACAGTTGTTTAATATTTCGAGCTGCTAAACTAAACTGCGCATACGCACCAGGCTTCTCGAGGCCCGTGTATTTATTTAAGACGAATTGCTCGAGCAGCTTATCCACAGACATATCGACAAACTGACGCTTGAAGTCCGAGTGCACTTGTCCAACCATATCGTGATTGTTCTGTAGCATTTCCAAGTACGTCGATAAAAACTCCTTCATCTGGCGTAGATGCACCTCCTCGATCTCTTGAAAGCGCTGCTCAAATAAAATTCAATATATCTCCCGTTAATGTCGTCCTTAATAAGAATATAAATGAGTTTTCACGTTCACCTTGCAAGTTTGACTCATGCGTCGCTCGAACTCGTTCTTGATGGGATTGTGTTTGTCGAGCAACGCTTTGTAGTCCTCTTGGAGTTTCTTTAGTTTACTCTCTAGCTTCTCGGCATCCTTGTGCGAGCCGTTGTCCTTGCGCAGCTTCTCTAGCTCAACCACCTTGCTGGCATACAAATCGCGTAGCTTTTGCACAGCCACCGTTGATGTTTGAATGGCTTGAACGCATTCCAACGTCTGTGATTCCTCCTCTTTAACGCACTTGTGCTTCTTGTGCAGCTCATCTGCATATTTGGCCACATCCTTGACAAGCTCCGTCAACTTCTGTACCATTTGCATGTGCAGCGTGGACAGCTTCTCGGCCGAGGTGCGCAATATGGTCCAAACGGGCGCAAATGTGCTGTTCAATGTGCCCGTACTGGCCTTGTGCGCCAGCTTCGACATCATTTTCGAATTTTGCTCCTCAATGTTCGACTTCTCGCGCAGAAACTCGGACAGCTCCTTGCTGGCCACCAGACCAAATTTCATATTGTGGTAGAGCACATCGAACCCATTGTTCTTCTCCCCCTGCAAATGAGTGTGGATGATAATGAATGGAGTTGAACATTGGAATCAATTGACATTGATTGGCTTACCCAAAAGTAATCATTAAAGTCCACCGTCATTTTGAGTGCTTTCTTAAATTCTACGTCTTTAAAAAAATCAATGCCAAAATCGCGCTTCGCTGCGATTTGCTTTGTATATTATTGTTGTTGTTCTTATTGTGGTTCTTTGCCTTTGGCTTTGTTGTTGTTGTTGTTGTTATTGTTATTATTATTCGTCGTCTTCGTGGCTAAATAATTGACTTGGTTTCCCAACTCCAATACTCCCTACTGGCTGAACCGCGTGCACAATGTCAAATCGGTGATTGGGCTGCTGACCATCATCATTGCGATTGTCATTATCATTTTCAGTATCTGTATCGAGGACCTCAGCACGATTTGGACGCATTGGTTTCAGACAATCTCCTTTGGTACACCACTTTATTGGCTGCTACTGCAATTACAAATATTAACTAAATTAAATGATCATCTTTTCAAGAATGTTATTGAATTTATGAATATTAACGACAATACGAAAATTTAATTATAAAATAAAAATGTCAAATATAACATGGTATAAAACTAACTTTTATAATTGATTCCTACTTTTAATTGAGTTCCCCATTAAGGCACATATTATTTCGAGATGTACAATTTTGTATACATCAAAAATTCGACATTTTATTGTGTGGTATATTGAATTTATTTGAAATTTGAACTTAGTCTATATATAGCATAATTTCAATACCATGACAAAATCTGCGTTTGAATACATAATGAATGAAATGAATAATGAAAATAGAAGCGCGCTTCATCTACAGGTCGGCTTGGATCTTGGCCATTTCGAGATCGATGCGTTCATTCAGCGCCCGGGTCAAAATGGTGCAACAATCCTTGATGGCATGATAGATGATATTCTTAATCTGTAGCTTGTCCTCGTGATTGGTGTGCGAGTGCGAGAGACGTCGGAACTCGTGCGTCAGATGGTAGCAGTGCGTAATATTCTCCGGCGACACAAAATCCTCGGCCACCTTGATGCAATTGTGCAGGTTCTGGACCTGATGCGGTGCACCCGCCGGTATGAAGACCGCATCTCCCAGGCACTGAACAATCGGATAGCCCTCAACGCCATATTCCTTAAAGAGACGCGCTCGCAACTTGTCATCGAGATACCAGTTCTGATCGTGTATGGGATCGTGATCAGGCTCCAGCCGAAAGCCCTTCTCCAGCGTCACACGATTGAGCAGATCGCGTATCTTGTCCGCGTCCCGTGCCGGGAATATGTGCCACAATGCACCCGGCAGCACATCCGGCAATTGGCAGCGTGCCCGGGTGATGTAATCACAGCCACCCAATGCAATTGCACGTTGTGTGGCCGCCAATTGTGGCTTGCTGTCCTCGTCTGTCGGTATGCCCACATACACCATTATATTGACGGCATCCGAAATGTCTAGATGCAAATTGGTGGTGCCCTTGTCCGGATGCAATGCCGAACCGTAGGCATTATACATCTTCGGTCCCAAATCGGGCGGCACAAACATTTTGGGCAAACAGCTGGCTATGTTCAGATTACCAGTGCGTAGCGTATATTCCGGCATGGGTAATCCTCGCATCAGATCCGCAAAGCGTGTGGGCAAAATCTCAGCAAAGTCATCGCCCGGTGGCCAATCCTTGAGCTTGAGCAGCATCGGTTTCCCATTCACATCGAGCAGACGCTTGTGCATGCACTGGAAACCCTCCCAAAAATGACGCATCGGCTGATTGGGCACCAGATTGCCATTGAGGCAATTAATCAAATCATTCGGCTTATCACCGAAATCACTGCAGAACGCCTGCGGATGCCAAAGGTCCAGGTTGAGGGAACGTGCCACTTCCGAAATCATGACAGGCTGTCCACATTTCCACACCTCCTGGTACAGTACTCGATTGTCGGGATGCATGGGATCCGTGAGACGCAACAATTTGCCATCGCACAGCCACTCATGTGGCACGCCCGGCGCCAGCTGTGTGGAGTGGGCCAGCGTCATGGCGCGCGGCGGCAGAAAGCGTCGCAATCCGGCGAGTCCTTTGCGCAAAAAATTTATATGCTTGAAATTGTCAAAGGCGCTCGTTATGGGATCCTTGCCAAGTGTCTCCTTTGTCCAGACACGTCCCGGCACATAGTCGATGCCATTTTTGCGCGCAAATTCCAATTTCTTGGCATGCAACTGTTCGAGACGCTGCTGCTGCTGCACCTTCTGTGCTGTGGCTAGCGAGGAGGCGCTCGTCTGTTGCTTCAGTTGCGACTCCTTGATCATATCCTGTATGAGCTGGGTGAGCTGCTCATCGCTCACCTGCTGTTTGCTGAGCAAACAGCCGCACACCTGCGGCACCTGCCATAACGTGCGCACCTCGTGCAACAGCCGTCCGAGCACATTCAACGCATCTCCCGCTATGATCTGCGTCAACATCAGCTCGGGCAACGTGTGCTGCTGCTGTTGCTCCTCCTTTTGTTTATCATCGGTGCACAGCAGCCAGTGGTATTCGTCGTGTCCACGCTGTGCCTCGGCCACACGTCGTCTATTATGCTGTAGGCCCTCTTTGCGATCCTTGAAGCAATCGATGCATACACCAAAGCCACACTTGCGGCAAGTCCAATGGTAATTGAAGAGCGTCGTATCGCATACATCGCATATTTCCCGTGTGCCCTGGACGGCCTTCTTCCATGCAATCGTCCCATCCGGATTCTCGTGAAGTTTCAGTGCTTCCGCCTCCTGTCGCCACAGATAACAGAATTGATCGCCGGCATGCAACAGTATATAGCGGCACACCTGTATATCCATAAAGCCAGCGGTGGGCGCAGTCTTCTCGTCCGGCTGCCAAATGGTGTAATCGATGCTAGTTGGCTCCTTGTACGGATTGGGAAAGCCGGCAACCCTCAATTCGCCAGCTGCATTATATTGCAGGCGTCGAAACTCATAGAAGCGACAGTAGATATCATTGTTGCTGCTGCTGCTGTTACTGGTACTGCTGATGTTATTGCCAATACTGCTGTTGATGTTGCTGCCACTATCATTGCTGCTGCTGCTGCCTGTTGCATGACGACGTCGACATTCGCGACAATTGGTTATCGATTGCTGCAGCTTGAAGCATGGCAAATGCTGCAAGAATACCGAGCAGCTGGCTCTGTTATCGTTATCGCGCTGCTGCTCCTCAACGTTCAGCTCGATAACATTGTCTGGCTGCTGTTGCTGCTGCTGCTCCATCTCTGTTTGTGACTCTGTTTCTAAGTTGGCGCGTTTGCTGTTGCTGTTGCTGCTGCTGCTGTTCAACGTTGTCTCATTCGATATGTGTATCTCGATTATCGATTTGGGCTCCGATCGTGATGTAAGCGACAAAGAGCGCTTGCGACCATTTTCAGAAGTATTTATTGCCGGCATTGCCAGATTGACATTAGCTGTTGCTGTTACTGGCTGCGACATTGGGCTGTGCACGCGGGTGTTTGTGTGAGAGAGGAGAGAGAGAGAGAGAGAAGAGAGAGAGAGAAAATGCATAATATGAACATCTCATAATTAGGCAGCTTATCACAATTTTTCATTTGTAGCCGGCTTTATTTTGTACTTAGTAATATGCTTGTTTGATTGAATAATTAATTCATTATTCTGCTGCTTGCCGCTGCTGCTGTTGTTGTTCTTGTTTTTGTCATATCGTTATCAATAACTTTTATGCTGAGGAGCTTCATTTATCATTCATACCAAGTTGTTGAATGCATGTTCTTTATTATTTACTTGCATTTTTCATTCGAAAGAAAATGGGCAATTAATAATTGTGGTAATGCCTCCATTATTATGACCTGGCACAGATAAAAACCGTTTACAAAAATACACTCAGTTCAATTGAGCAATATAACAGGAAACCATATACGCAAAAGGTCAAAGACTCGACGACCGATTGATAATTTGTCATTAATTGAAATGGGCGTTGATATTGGACACGGGCCTGATAAGCGTAGTAAAATAATGCAAACACCCCCAATAAAAAAACGATTGAATTAGACATGAATATGTAAATATACATATAAATTTACTCGAGTGTTAATACTTTGTTGATAACAATAAGCTTACTACTGTGCTATTATCATTAACCGAATGCTATTTTTAGGCAACACTTGCTAATTGCAAAAGTTTTTTTCCCCAATAAACCAATGTCGTTTTATGCATCTTTATATATGAATGTAACGGTATATATTTTCATACATATATATAACGGCACTGTTATGAAGAATACTCCCCCTCTTCCCATCTCTAATGCATGCAGCAACAAGTGTCAACAGTGTCACTTGCCGCATATCGATAGATTCATCTTTGTTGTGTATCGATTAGTTAAAAAGGAGATGCGGGTCAGGCTTTTAAACTTTTAGCTATATAGCTTTTAGTTATATAAATAAAGCTGGCAAGCAAAAGAAAATAGCAATAATTTGCTCATACACGCACAGAACCCACAAATTAACCTTGGCTGACATAGCACACTCACACATTCACACACACAAACACACGCACGCATACGCCCTTGTGGCAGTTGCGATAATGTTTTGGGCGTGAACCGTAACGAAGCCGCTGCTGCTGTCCGTCTTCTTATCGATGTTTTCGGCACACAGTCACAGATGAGAAGCAGAAAATAAAGAGGAATTCAAAAACAGACGAACATTGCCAAGCTCAGCCTGCATTCTACAACGAAGTTGTCTTCTTTCTGCAATTTGATGAATCAATTCACTTGCTGTACACTATTTTTCTGACCTTTTCAATTAATTGCGTTACTGGAGCACGCAATTGTTCTTCAATCAAAAAATAATATAAACAGATAAGCGTACTTTCAATTATACGTGCATGTATGTATGTACAAGGTGCACTAACGCACATATAAATAACTATCCAGCAAAAGTACGCTTTGGTCGCACAGCAACACTGACGCGTTACGATATCTATAAGCATTATGTTTTATCACGGGTATTACAAAACCTGCAGCAGTTACGCCCATAAAAGTAGCGAGCATAATACAAATGGCTGACTCCAGCTGATTTGTACCAATTTGGAGCATAAGCACACTAACAGCACGACAACACTGCCGAGGGATTACTACATCGCCGACTCTCTCGCTCCTCTCTCTCTTTCTCTCTTAACGTTTTGTTTTATCAATGAATGAGTTCAATTTATTTTTTGCATAACCAATTCCACATTACACGCGAATTAATTCAGCGTTGATTTAAACACGAATAGTTGCAGTTCAGATAAGGTGAAGCTCTGTAGAATTTTTATCACGTCAAATTGTGAACTTAACATAACAAACACAGAAATCCATACAAATACATTCCCCACACATCCACATACATACACACACATAGACGCCGTTGTAGCGTTCCTGCATACCAAGTACACACATATAGGCATATGTGTATAGACATATTTACATATGCATGTATATATGGAACCGAATTAATCTAGCAATTTTTCACACAGTAATTAGCATACTTTTGACAGCAGTATCAACTTACATTTTATTGTTGTATGTTGCCAGCACACTTGCACAATCGTTTTATAATATTTGGCATTTAAAACTCCAACTTGTTTTATGTATAATGTTAATTTTCGCCACCAACGCGCACAGTCCACATACACTCACATAGCAGAACGCGTCGTACTTCTTACTGGCTAGGGATGTGCCAACATCGATTAATAACGAACAAGTGTTGAACAATGTGCAGTGCTCTGTAATTTGCATTCCCCTTAATTAAATAAAAGCATTAACATAATAATACTAGCAAAATGAACTATATGTACATAAAATGTATAGATAAATGCCCATTTGTGCAATAAGTAAATGTTTTAGGTTGAAGAGTCACTTATCGTTTTTAATTAACAGATTCTGTACGCCCCTATAATACTAGATTTTAGCTGGGTGTGTTAACACCACATATTAACAATATCGATAACTAAATTCTCAAAATCAACGTGCATCGCATTGAGGCCACGCACATCACTAACCGCCAGTCAGCTGTGGCTGCCGTTAATTGGAAAAAATGTCTTCAACATTAATTAAATGTTTTAATTTGGCAAAAACTGTGGGCACAAATACTTTCAAGAGTTTGCTAACGACGTCTCAAAACCAATTACAACCATGGAGGTAAGTCTGAAAGCTGACAACAAACTATCCAAGCAAATGTCGTCTATCGACTCGTGTTTTGTTTTGCTTTACATAATCCACAGACCGGCAGTAGTTGTAGGTGTCCTGAAATGCGGCTTGCATACGACGCAATGCGCGCGACAGGAGCGCAAGGAACCACTCATGGAGTTCTTTGACGATCCAAAGCATTGGAGCGAGAACGAAGTGAAAGTAGGACGTGCCTGGAAACTGGATGAATTGCGCATCAAGTCCAATAAGGATCTGCATCAGCTGTGGTACATTCTGCTCAAGGAGCGCAACATGCTGTACACAATGGAGCACGAGTGCAATGACAAAATGGAAATCTTTCCCAATCCCGAGCGCATCGATAAGGTCAAGATATCCATGGAGAATCTGGAGACAGTTGTCCGCGAGCGAAACAAAGCCTATCATCTGCTGGAAACTGGCGAAACAGGCGAACGTCCCCAAAAGCTGATGCACAATGCCTTCGGCCTCCGTTGTACCTACAGATCCTGTGAGCATGTCCTGCCGCCCTTCATGAACACCAAATGGATTAAGTCGCGTCATCTCGGCTTCGGCGGACGCGCTGTCCACAAATTTCTACTGCAATATCGCGAGAAACTTTACAATGCTAAACGCAAAGCCAAAAAGTAAGTATCAATCATATAAATAAGTCGACAAAACCATAGAACCCAATGAGGAGGAAGTCAACTTCGATTTTAAAAAGGTGTTGCTTTTAAGCTGCAAGTTTGTTTCATATATTATTTATTTTAGTCGCTCACGTAACGAGGTCATGATGATCCTACGGCGTAATCCCAACTTTGACCTGGAGCTGTTGAAGCGCAAATTCCCCGATGTGGAGATCGACAAGCTACGCCACAGCGATAAGGCTCGCGGACATTTCGTGCCCAAAGTGGAGGGCTAAGGATCATTTATTTTGCTGGTCCACCTAAAGTAAAAGTAACCTTAATATACATTTTAATCATCATCGAATTTTATTTTGGTGCCGGCAAAAGCGGCGATCTTCGGCTTCAACCGCTGCTTGGCTATCCACGATGGATGCATGCCCGCTGCACTCTCCTCCTCGCCAGCAGATGGAGCAGCTATTGTTGTTTCTGCTGCATTGCCATCATCGCTGAACTTTGTTTTCGTTCCCCTGAAGCTGGTTATAATTGGTTTCTGTTGCTCCTTGGCTAGCCAAGAGGGATGTCTGTCATTGTGCGGACGTCTGTCATTGTATTCCTGCCTTTTGATCGGCGGCTTGCGTGCTCGCTGCGCCATGTGATTATCATCATCTGCATCGGATTCATTATGACTATCACCGGAGAGCACAACGGCAGTCGATAAATATGGCTGACCCGATTCCGTAATGAAAAACGGATCGACCACATATGTGGGTCTCTGCTTATCCTCTTGCTTCGGCTTTTTGGATTTATTATTATTAAGCCGTTGTTGTGGATTGTCTTCTTGGGGCTTATCATTACTCTCCCGCTGCGTTGATCCTCCCCACCTGTCTGGTCTGGCTTTTTTGGTCTTTTCATTAAACTCCCTTTGTACTTTGGGTTTTTGATTGATCTCCCTTTGCTTTTGCCTGGGTTTTTGGTTGATGTCCATTTGCTGCTGCTGCACTCCCACCTTGGGCTTTTGATTGATCTCTCCCTGCTTTGTGTCAGTTTTAGGTTTTTTCAATTCATCATGCACTGTTTGCTGTTTTTGCAATTGCTCTGGATTGCTGCCGGTGGCCTTCTCATCATTTATTTCTGGTTGTGGGGTTTTCAACACTTCCGATGTAATGACATCCGCCGATGGCTTATGTTCATTCAACCATTCCAGTCTATTGCGGTTCAGCGCCTTCTGCTCCTTGAGCTCTTTGCGTCTGCGGCGCTTTTCCTCGGTCCGATCTAGTTTGATGCGCCGCTTGCTCGTCTCCAATATATCCGTACGCCATTTGGCATCGGGGTCTGCGCTCAGCTTCAAGGTCTCACGAAATTTGGCTACCAATTGCTGCATCTTTTTGTTGAGAGCCAACATGGCAATCGCCTTTTCATCGGGTGTTGCTCGTCCATTCGTCAGCACAGCATTGTGTCTATTATCTAGCAGCAATAGCGAACGCATCAGCTCTGCACGCTTGAGTGCCTTCAACTGTGCCATGCACTCCACATTCTTTCGTAGTCGCTCCTTGTGCTTGACATTCTCCGGCTGCTTCTGCAGTGCCTCCTTCAATTTGCGCAACTTTTGCACCAGCTTCGCAATTGTTTCCGAGCGCGCTTGTTGGATGAGCTTCTTGTTGGTAATCACCTTATTGACAAATATTAGTCATTGTCCGTATGTAGAACTAGCATGTTTCACTTACCAAATTGTTAAATTCTAATTTATTAAGCATTGTATTTTTGTACTGGTCAACGCATGCTGCTTTTGCCTCTTTACATGTTTTGACTATCGCATCCAACGCATAACTATCGTTAAATCTGTTAACGATGTACAATTTTAAGCAGCCCCACACTCTATCGATAGATTCTTAAAAATTATGGCCGATACTTAATCGCGTTTTGTATAGCAATTTCATTTGTAATATGAACTTATCAGGTATGTTTATTTGTCAGTGCTGCACAACAGTCTGTAATATCCGAAATTAACCAACACTTACAAAATACGGCAATATAAAAAATTCTTTCTACAAGAAAACATAAACTCGTAGACTATCGTTAATCTAAAATTATTAAATAAGGCATTACGAAAACGCAAAAAATTGTTGCACCGTGCACAAGTTGAAAGTTAACGCCGTGTTCGCTTAGACTGACGTAAGACGAAAAAAAGTAAAACAAGGAGGAGCCAATTTAAGCGACAGCAACAAAGAAGGTCCGGCAGCATACATACACACACACTTGCACACTCACGCACAAGTGCACACACACATGCATGCATGCACACAAATACATGCATAGATAAGCCAGCAGTAGCAAGCTTCATGTCGGCAAAAAGGCAAAAACAATAATGTTCATCAAATATATGCAATAACTGTCGACATGCTTGTCGGCTGCTTGAATTGTGTAATTGACCGAATTGCAGCAGATATATATTAGCTCGCGATGGGTGTCTGTGCAACGCTTGAGTCATTGTCATCTCACTCTCTCGCGCTTCCCCGTTGTATGCGTGCGTGCAAGTGCTTGTGATTGTGTGCGTGCGTGCGTGTGTATGTGAGCGGCAACGAAAAAATACAAAAAGCCTGCAGTCAAAGCGACTCTGACTCACATTAATTTATGCCTAATTATGAGCTTTATTCATTTTAATCATTTTTAATTAAAAATAATTTGTCTACAGCTCTCCTTTATTTGCAGTCGCCACAATCTTCAGTTGCAGCTCTCATTTTGAATTGGGCGAGGAACATACACACACTCAGACACAAACACACACACACACACCAATACTAACACTAACACAAATACACACCTACACAAAAACACGCCCACACACACAAACAAAGATTGACAACACTTTGCGTGGACTGCAATTGTAAACATCGAGAGCGAGAATCAGTACGGCTAACAGAAAGCCAAATGACGGAATACAAGCTAGTTGTTGTTGGTGCCGGTGGCGTTGGCAAATCAGCTCTAACCATACAACTAATCCAAAATCATTTTGTTGATGAATACGATCCCACAATCGAGGACTCATATCGAAAGCAAGTCGTTATTGGTGCGTATACAAATGATATTGATATTGATTATTTTATTTATGCTATTTATTTTAAATATAAACAATATATAAATAACTATATATTTATTTATTTTTTTTGGCAGATGGTGAGACGTGCTTGCTGGATATTCTTGACACTGCCGGCCAAGAAGAGTATTCCGCCATGCGTGATCAGTATATGCGAACCGGTGAGGGTTTTCTTCTGGTGTTTGCCGTGAACAGTGCTAAATCCTTTGAAGATATTGGCACATATCGCGAGCAAATCAAACGTGTCAAGGATGCCGAAGAGGTGCCGATGGTGCTTGTGGGCAATAAATGTGATCTGCCATCGTGGAACGTGCAAAACGAGCAAGCACGTGAGGTAAACATAGATTGGCATATATAGCACATCTATAAGTAATACCATCTATATAATATATATATCGTAATGTTCACTTTTAGGTTGCCAAGCAATATGGCATTCCATACATTGAAACATCAGCGAAGACGCGCATGGGAGTTGATGATGCATTTTACACACTGGTGCGAGAGATACGCAAGGATAAGGATAACAAGGGACGAAAAGGACGCAAAACGAATAAGCCGAATCGTAGATTTAAATGTAAAATGCTTTAAATGGATTCACGCACTGGTTTTTTTTGTCATGTCATTATTCGCCTGTCCGGTATGTGTGTGCTTGTCTGTGTGTGTTGGTGTGTATGTGTGTGTTAGTGTGTGTGCCAGGATGTTGGGAGAATGGTCGGCAATCGAATGCAGTAGCTTATATAGATTCGTTTGTGGTATTTTGCATTTGCGGCTCTTAGTTTACGCACAAATACAGATTCACGCACATACTACCCATATCTACCCACAAACACTCACGCACACACCCACACACACACACACGCAGAGAGAAGTGCGCGTGTTTAGTTTGGTGCAATTGTTGGGAGGAAGAACAAAATTGTAATTAATTTAAGCGAACTAAAGTTTTATTATGTATGTCAAATCATTTTTGTGCAACATGTGTGTCGTTTGAAAATGCTTTATGGCGCCCATTTTAAGATTATTAACTATGCGTGTGTATACCGTACACATGTATAAATAACTATGAATACTATTTGTAAACTGCCTTGGTTAAGCTGCTGCGACAGCGCATTTTGATAACCATTTGTTTTTTTTTTCTTTCATTTTTTTAGTGAGCACGAAACTAAAAATAACTAAAACTATGTTATTTGTGTGTGTGTGTGTGTGTGTATATCGTGCTTCAAAACAATCTTTTTATGTAAATCAATTAATTAGTTTTCAGTCCCTTTTTTCTTTACAGTCAATGCTTAACAGTTCGTTGCATTTTGTCGGAGCTTTATATATATATATATATATATGGCCAGTTGCGTTTGATTTCGTTACCTTTTTCATACACACGCACACACACACATACACACACGCACAAGCAGAATTCCATTAGAAATTTCCACAAGCAAAAAAAAAAAAATGAAGAAAAAAGCAAAAGATAAATGCAAAATTAATGAAAAGAAGCTCACTGTTCTTATCATTTATGTGGTGCTAAATTGAGAAAATCAACAACAGATAACAGCACAAAATATTGTATGACTTATTATATGGAAATCGACATTTTTATTTTTATCTATTTATCTTACTGACAGATCGAACAGTTAACTAGCTTATGCGAAACTCTATTTTTGAATTGAATTGAGAATTAAAAGCAAACAGAATCGTGTCTATTAATATGTATATGTATATACATACATATAATTACAATGACCTTATGCACCTAACTCACATATATCATTTTCCAATTTATGATTAAAGAGCTTCGCATAAGCCAGATCCATACATAGTACATATATATAGCAGATGGATGCTGCATTAAACAACAAGCAGCCAATTACATATACAAATATAGTTTGCTTTAAGCTTTTTATACATACATAAATTAATATTTAATTTTTTTTTGTATTCATTTTTGCCATACAAAAAGGAAAGTAATAAATCAATTGTGTGTACTATTTATATATACTTTGTAACGAATCAGTTATTCCTTCTCGCAAACATCAATTGTAGTTACGAAATAAAATTTATAACTAATTTACAGAAACGATTTCTCGCTTAACGATTAACTTGCTTCGGCACTTCTCCATTTCGTCCATGCCTTGCCAATCGCCAAATTTTGGAGAAGTGTATTCATCAAACGGTGCGTTGGTCATATATAAAATTGCATCGGCAGGCAGACAATAATGAGGCTGTAATATTTTTGGTAGTATCAGACGGACCTGCATTTGATAGTCGGAAGGATTATCTTTGAATGATAATGGCAGGCGATCTTTCATCGAAGCTGCTATTGGAAGGTCGATCCTAAAAAGCATGAAAATCGATAGAGCAAATAAGCAAATGCGACAAATAATTATATTTAAACATCAATTGAAACTTTACTACCTGTTTTCATATCTAATAGCCAGTCTGTGCAGAACCAACTGGCAAAAAATCACTGTCTGTGAATTTGTCGATATCAACTCATCAGAAAGGCGCTGGAAGACTTTCTGCAAATGCTCCGATCTTAAGGTCTCCCAATTTAACATACAATACAAGTGCACAACAGATATAAGTGACTCCTGTTGATTAGGTTGAAAGCTGGCTAACCTATCCATTTTCTCCAGTAACAGCTCGAAATTTGGCAACAGTTTTGCAACAAGACATTCGTACAAATATCGAATATTTAATTGGTTATTGGGAGCTAACAGGGCTGTCCACAGCTTCTCAGACCAATAGTCTGGCAAACTTGCACCTGCAGATTCGAAAATGCTAAATATCGAAAAGATCGAATAGAAAAATGTTCTCGCAATCCGCATTTGAATCCTGTGATCTATCGAATTTTCCAACAACGTCTCCTTTTCATTAATACTCTCATTGATGCTCAGCAGTTCATTAAAGAGTTCATATAGGTCCTCTTTTGCCATTCGGCAGACATAAGTGATATAATTCTCTCGCTTAATATGGTCTGACACGTTCCAGGTCGATAAGCTGTTTAGATATGCATCCTCAATGCTTTCAATAAAAAAAAAATAAAAAATAATAATTAAACAAAGTTATATTAATTAAATACAATACCAAATGTAAACTTACCGCCTTACCCCCAACGAGATGTCAGAATGTAGTAAGCCTTTTATTAACGTAGATTGTGGCAAGGACTTTGTCATTAGAATTACCCCAAGCTCCCAACCGTCATTACAATTGCAAATCATGTCTTCAATTAAATTTTTCGTTTCATTTAAGTCAAGATGCTGTGTTGCATACTTTAAAATATTTCCAGTGCTTTGCAAATACAAATTAAATATGATCGTTTGCATTATTGGTAGAATTGAATTACTTACGTTCTCCAACGTTTTGGATAGGTCCTTAAAACCATTAAAAGAGTAGTAAGCACTTTCGCGTCCTGCAGCGGTTGGTCGTGTCCTTCAAGTAGATTTGTTAGGTGTACTAATGTGTTGAATGTGCAATTCCTTATTATTTCAATTAGATTCAAATGGAACCCTTCGAGTTGACTCCAATTGTGTACATTATTTGTTAAAAATAAATCCACACATCGCTGTTGTACAAACAAGGTTTCTTCCTCAGTATTACAGTTTAGTTTATCAATTAAATATATCTGCAGCTCTGTAGGCTGCCGGCACTCTTTAACTACGTCGATATTTATGTCATACATAGAACGATAGAAATCAATGGCATGATCTTCCCAGCATAGACAAAAGAAAGTCGGAAGACGCCACCATCCATGTTGTGATTTTGGAACATGCTCGAGTTGCTCCAGGAGTACCCGAAATGGATGCAACACATTCGAATTCTGATTACCGCATAGCATTTCATATGCACTTTTTGTGAGATGAACCATTTCTTTATTTATGTTATTGCAATCCTCAATTACATATGAAAGCAAATAAAATGCGAATTCGCAAACATCATCGCTTTTGTTAAAAAGCGCCGCTATAAATGACATGTAATCGCCTAAAGACAAATGCTTGATGGTGTCCTGAAACGGATTCAGATGATAATCTTCCAATATTGGCTTTCAATTTATTTAACTCACCTCAAAAAGCTCACAGATTCGATTGCAGGCACTGTTTCGTAAATCCAAGTGTTCAAAATTTCGCACAAGTGTACAAATTTTTAGCAGAAGATTTTTAGAAATTTGTGGCTGCTTTTTGATCCCAAGGCAACTCAACCAGTGGTGCAGAGCAACACCACACCATTCCACTTCAGCAAGCGCCTTCACAAACTGCTTACCGATTATGTCGGAAACAAATTTCTTCATTTGCTGTTCGGGCAAAAAATAACCTTCCAAGTTGTGCAGCTCCGGTTTATTGGTAGCTGTTAGGAACTCTATCAGCAAATGGGCACCAAAGAGTTCAGCTACAGTAAAGTGTGCCATCATGAATTCAAGGGTCGAGGTCCGCTCTTCAAGGTTTGGATTCTGCAACAATTTGGTGTACAAAATGTGCAACCAATTTGCATCATTACTTTCGTCTTTTAGGAGCGATAACTGAATTCCAATTGGCTCTGGCTTTTGCGTAGATGCCTTTACTTCCAGGCTCTCCATTATTATGATATAGGAGAATAAATCCAGCTGCTGGTGACCATTGGATTCATGTAAGCTCTTGTGGAGTATCATTTCATAAATTAAACGCGCAGATCTACGCTCCTCGGAAACTGTCGACTTTAATAGTTGCTCAATGCGTTTGTACAGTTTGTGAGACGAGATGCATTCGGCTCCCAATTCGCACAGAAAATTGTCCATGATCTGTGCGAGTGTTTGCCCATCTTTTGCCTGACTGTTGTCATTAGAACTTCTTGGGCAGAGCTGATTCAGGAGAAACTTACCCTTCTCAGGGATGTTGTTCGTCCACAATGCCACACAAAAGTACGTCAGTCACAAGTTTGTGCTTGTGGATATTCAATATTTCATACTCGCATGTTGTGGGAATTATCAGGGCAAACAGTTTTTTAATTAACTTCAAAGATAACTCATGATATTCACCGTTCCTGTTCCCGTATATTAAGCCAAATGTGAATTGCAGAACACGACTTACGCTCAGCTCATTGGCAATATCCAAAGAATCGAGCAGAATATCTAGCAATTCGTCGACCCTCGCGGCTACCAAAGATTCAGCAGATTCTTCTAATGACATATTGGTAGTAAAAACAGTGCGCCAAATACAATTTTTTTTAAGCTAACAGCTGTTTCTGTGAATTAGCCAGTGTGACCAATCAATTTACAAAAAAAAAATAAACTATTAATTTTACTTTTAGATTATATTTGAAATGTATATGTTTTTTCTTCTTGTTTTTCACGATTGGAATTTATTTCGCCAATGGGCTGGCGATCGTCTCTGCAAATTACAGAAAAAAACTGTACAAACTTTAATTCTTATTCTTCATAAATGTTGAGCATTGAATTGCAAAATGTGGCGCAACCAATACGAATATTCACCTGACGCCGATTTCAACTATTCTGCAATTCCCGGCAAATAGGCAACAACATTTATTTGACTTGTATGGACGTGTTTTATCATAATGACGTCAGAGTGTGCGCTTATCTAATCACTTATCAGGCTTTTGTTTTTGGTTCTTCTTTGAACTCACCTCAAATGGTTAAATAAGAACTGCCGACAAAAAGAAATTCGAATTTTCAGGCTGACTAAGAACATGATAGAATGGGTTTTCTGTGACTCTGATCCTAAACTTCCTATAATTACTGGACTGGCTTTTCAGTTTTCATGCAAATATAAAGCACTTCGTTGTTGTTTTGCATATTTGTAGGTGATAGGGTCACAATCAACCCGTCCCAATTACTGCTAAGCAGGTTTCGCCTAGGAATTTCTAGGAATTCGTAAGCCCTTATTATTAATTTATATAACAGTAAATATTCCAATTATTTAGGACCACAAGATAATACAGATTTGACCTATATATGGCTGCATTATTTGTCAGCTCTACAATATATTTTAATTGTTTATTTATTTTCTATTTTTTTGCATTGTCAGTAAAAATATTAATCATGGCGTAAACAAATTTCGGGTTAGCTGTATTACCACTATACCGCATTTTGGCTGAGTGGCACAAGACATTTTCGAATTACAAATTTAATATACATTCTCTCATTAGGTTTTTGCAGCGGCTTTAAATACAACCGCCTCACAATGCTCTCGGTATTTGGCTGCCAACTTCGCCGTGATGAGCATCAAGTTCACTGTGAATGGGTTTCCATACGAGGTGCAGTCAGCTGACTACGCCCCAGACATCACGCTGAACACATTTTTCAGGGAACACCTTCATCTGACGGCCACCAAGTACATGTGCCTGGAGGGCGGCTGTGGCTCCTGCATTTGTGTCATACGACGTCGGCATCCCATCACAAATGAAATTAATTCCCGAGCTGCCAACTCGGTAACAAGCAAATATAGACCAAAAAAGGATTCGTAGGTAGCCTCATATTCATATGTATTGATTTCTTCCCAGTGTCTTACCCTGCTGAACAGTTGCAACGATGTGGACATTGTCACCGACGAGGGCCTGGGCAACAAGAGCAGCGGCTATCATCCTATTCAAAAGCGTCTGGCCAAGCTCAATGGCACCCAGTGTGGCTACTGCTCACCGGGATTCGTGATGAACATGTACGGGTTGCTGGAGGCTCAGGCGGGTCAAGTTACTATGACTGAGGTGGAGGATGCATTTGGGGGCAACATCTGCCGCTGCACCGGCTACCGACCCATACTGGATGCCATGAAGTCCTTTGCCGTGGACAGCAATATTGAAGTGCCAGCGGAGTGTCTGGATATAGAGGACTCCTTTGAGCTGCTCTGCCCACGCACCGGTCAAAGCTGCAGCGGCAGTTGCTCCCGCCTCTCGCTGCCAGCCCAGAACAACAGCCATTGGCATTGGCCCAGAACGCTAGGAGAGTTGTTCCAGGCACTTGCCCAGGTGCCCACTGGAGAGGATTACATTCTGGTGGCAGGCAACACGGCGCATGGCGTGTATAGGCGGCCAAGGAGTGTACGACATTATATTGATGTCAACATGGTGCCCGATCTGAAGCAGCACAGCATCGATACAGATGAAATGCTGCTGGGCGCCAATCTGACCCTCACGGATGCGATGCAGATCTTTCGACAGGCCCAGCAGCGGAACGGCTTCGAGTACTGCGCACAATTGTGGCAGCATTTCAACCTGATCGCCAATGTGCCGGTGCGGAATGTAAGTAATGGCTACAAATTAAAACGAGTTTAAGACTTGCTTTTGCCTAATTAAATTTTGAATTGGGATGCTTCCAATTCTATTCAAAGGCAAGAACAGCTTTCGATATATATATAATATAGAAGTAAAATAATAGCACACTTATAAATTTAAGTATTTTTGTTTCGTGAACGCAATCTGAAAAGATACTCAAGACAAGTAGCTTATATAATTCCGAAATTACTGGATTATAAACTGTCTACTGTCTGATTTTTCAATTGCAGAACGGAACACTGGCGGGAAATATATCAATGAAGAAGCAGCACCCAGAGTTTTCCTCGGATGTTTTCATCACATTTGAGGCACTGGATGTGCAGGTCCTGGTGTACGAGAATGCGAATAGTCAGCGAGTGATGAGCCTGCTGGATTATCTGCAGGATACCACGTCAAAGCTCGTCATTGGTGCGTTTGTACTAAGGTCCTATCCCAAACAAAAATACTTGTTCAACTCCTACAAGGTGAGTTTAAGAATCGAATTATTAATATTTTATTTATCGTTTTTGTTTTAAGTAGATCCTGTCACGTGCTCAGAATGTACATGCCTATGTCAACGCTGGTTTCCTCATCGAGTGGCAGAACTCCCAGCATCGCATAGTGGCCTCAGCTCGCCTTTGCTTTGGCAACATTCGACCTGGCTATGTGCATGCCGAGATTGCCGAGCAGTTGCTGGAGGGTCGTGATTTGTACGACAGTGCGACAGTTTCGCAAGTCTTTGAGCAGCTGCTGACCAGTCTGCAGCCTGTGGAAATGCAGGCAGAGGCATCGCCCGAGTATCGCCAGAAACTGGCCTGCTCACTCTTCTATAAGTTTTTGCTCGGCTCGGCGCCCCAGGAGCTTATTCATCAGAGTTTTCGCAGCGGCGGTAAGCTGCTGGAGCGACCAATATCCTCGGGTAGTCAAACCTTTGAGACTATTCCCAAAAAGTATCCGGTTTCCCAGGCCGTGCAGAAGCTAGAGGGTATATATCTATATATCTAATCCACCTATTTATTATGGGAGTTAATCTAATTCCTTCCTTTCCTGATAGGCCTCATTCAGTGCTCTGGGGAGGCCAAATATATGAATGATCTGGCTACCACCTCCAATACTGTATACTGCGCTTTCGTGACGGCAAAGAGAGTGGGTGCCACAATTGAAGAGGTCGATGCAAGAGACGCCTTGCAGTGCAAGGGCGTGGTTGCCTTCTTTGACTTCAAGGACATTCCCGGGGACAATAATTTCAACAACACCACATTGCTTACAGTTCCAGGGGAAATCGAGGAGATCTTTTGTGCTGGACGTGTAAGGTACTATGACCAGCCACTGGGCGTAATCGCTGCTGTGGATCACGATGTGGCTGTCTATGCGACGACTCTGGTGCAGGTGACCTATGCCAAAGACCAGGTGAAGATCTATACAAGTATGAGCGCCGTACTGGCTGAGAAGGAGATGGAGAAGGATCGACTTGTGTCTAGTACCAGCAAATGTGAGGAAGTCTCCAATCCTCTGCTGGAGCCAGGCGATGTTCTGGGGCGTGGTATTCTTGAGTTAGAGCCTCAGTACCACTTCACCTTGGAACCACAAACCACTGTGGTTGTTCCAGTTGAGGAAGGACTCCAAGTTTGGTGTGCCACTCAGTGGATGGACGTCACCCAAGCCAGCATTGCCCGTATGCTTAAGATAGAGACAAATACAGTGCAGTTACAAGTTCGACGGGTTGGCGGGGCCTATGGAGCGAAGGTAACACGGGGTAATCAGGTGGCCTGTGCCTGTGCACTGGTTGCTCAGAAATTGAATCGACCTGCACGTTTTGTTCAAACTATCGAGTCAATGATGGAATGCAATGGCAAGCGGTATGCGTGTCGCTCTGACTATGAGTTCCAGGCGAAGGCCAATGGCTCCATACGAATGTTAAGCAATAACTTCTATGAGGATGCGGGTTGCACGCTCAACGAAAATGTGGTTGAATTTCTCACCACACCTGCTCTCAAAAATGTTTACAATCTGACCAGCTTGAACTTCAAAATAAAGGGCACGGCCGTGAGAACCGATGCGCCAAGCTCCACATGGTGTCGGGCGCCAGGGTCTACAGAGGGTAAGTCAAATTTCAAATATCATTAAGCATCCAAGCTGATTCCCATCTGTTTCTCCCCACAGCCATTGCCATGACGGAGACGGCCCTGGAGCATATTGCATTTGCTTGCAAACTGGATCCGGCGGATGCCCGACTCGTCAACTTGCGTCCCGGCACTAAAATGGTACAGCTGTTACCCAGATTCCTTGCGTCCACGGAGTACCGAAAGCGACGGGAAGAGATCAACTTGTTCAATTCCCAGAATCGTTGGCGCAAACGTGGATTGGGCCTGGCCTTAATGGAGTATCCCTTTGCTGTAAGTTTTGCACTATGCTACCCCGCGACAGTAGCCATTTATCATGCTGATGGATCTGTGGTCATTTCGCATGGTGGCATTGAGATGGGCCAGGGCCTGAACACAAAGGTGGTTCAGGTGGCTGCCTTCATGCTGGGCGTGCCATTGGAGCGAGTCCGTGTGGAGAGCAGCAATACGGTCAACGGAGCCAATTCCTTTGTGTCAGCCAACTCCATGGCCAGTGAACTGATTGGCATTGCCGTTCGCAAAGCATGCGTCACGCTCAACGAGCGTCTGGAGCCCGTTAAGCGCAGTTTGGGAGCTCAGGCTAGTTGGCAGCAAGTGGTGGAGATGGCTTTCACCCAATCCATAAGTTTGATAGCAACGGGCTCGTACAAGAGGGGCGATCAGAGCAACTACAGCATCTTTGGCTTGAGTTTAAGCGAATTGGAGCTGGATATACTGACTGGTAATCATCTGATACGCCGTGTCGACATACTCGAGGATGCGGGTGAGAGTCTCAGTCCCAGCATTGACGTCGGTCAGGTCGAGGGTGCTTTTGTGATGGGTTTGGGTTACTATCTAACCGAGCAGCTGCTCTACGACCGCCAGTCGGGTCGCCTACTCACGAATCGCACCTGGAGCTATCATCCACCGGGTGCAAAGGATATACCCATTGATTTCCGCATCGAACTGCTGCAAAAAAGTCCCAATCCCGTTGGTTTCCTCCGCTCCAAGGCCACTGGTGAACCCGCTCTCTGTCTGGCTGTGGGAGTTCTCTTTGCCATGCAGCATGCCATACAATCCGCCAGGCAGGATGCCGGACTTCCGAGAGAGTGGGTACGTTTGGGTGCACCCACCACACCAGAGACAGTGGTGCTATCAGCTGGAAATGTAGTTGAACAGTTTTCACTTTAATATTTTAATTACCTTAATTGTAATAACTATATACTGAAAGTTAATTTTTGCTTTTAAAATTTTGTTTTTACTCTTAACTGATTACTAAAAATAAAATTGAATGGATTCGAGATTGAGCCCAAATCTGCGTAGCGTAGAAAATAATTGTAATTATGGTCAGCGTTTATTGACAAACTAAAATATTCCGTTTTTGGGTTCCTAGATGAGTTAGTCAGATTTTGTTTTCTCGTCACCTTTCATTGACAAAATCATGAACTTTAATATATTTTGACGACAATTATCGGCAACCATGATAGAAGCAGAAACACCCCATTTGTGGCCAAACCGTACTCTTATATAAGAATTCTTGTTGCAATCAGGCTGATAGATTGGGTGAAGTCTCCGTCACCTGCTGCTAGCTGGCCTGGAAGCCCCCATCCCTTAACGGGCTACAGTCACTCATTGAGCCTGATGATAGAATTGGGACAATAATACCAATCACGGGCTTGTTAACTCTAAGATATATGCAAAATGCGACCCACCTCCCGCTCAGCCGGTCGAACGGTATACTTATAATAGCTGGACTGGTTCTCAAAGTAGCCAGGCAAACCAAAATACACCTAATCATATTTTAAAGGTCGTCAGGTATATTGAACCCGTTTAGCCGCATCCCAATTACTTCTAAACAAGTTTATAGGGGCTTTAAATACAAGCGTTTCAACATGGTCTCGGTATTTGGCTGCCAACTTCGCCGTGATGAGCATCAAGTTCACTGTGAATGGGTTTCCATACGAGGTGCAGTCAGCTGACTACGCCCCAGACATCACGCTGAACACATTTCTCAGGGAACACCTTCATCTGACGGCCACCAAGTATATGTGCCTGGAGGGCGGCTGTGGCTCCTGCATTTGTGTCATACGACGTCGGCATCCCATCACAAATGAAATTAATTCCCGAGCTGCCAACTCGGTAACAAGCAAATATAGACCAAAAAAGGATTCGTAGGTAGCCTCATATTCATATGTATTGATTTCTTCCCAGTGTCTTACCCTGCTGAACAGTTGCAACGATGTGGACATTGTCACCGACGAGGGCCTGGGCAACAAGAGCAGCGGCTATCATCCTATTCAAAAGCGTCTGGCCAAGCTCAATGGCACCCAGTGTGGCTACTGCTCACCGGGATTCGTGATGAACATGTACGGGTTGCTGGAGGCTCAGGCGGGTCAAGTTACTATGACTGAGGTGGAGGATGCATTTGGGGGCAACATCTGCCGCTGCACCGGCTACCGACCCATACTGGATGCCATGAAGTCCTTTGCCGTGGACAGCAATATTGAAGTGCCAGCGGAGTGTCTGGATATAGAGGACTCCTTTGAGCTGCTCTGCCCACGCACCGGTCAAAGCTGCAGCGGCAGTTGCTCCCGCCTCTCGCTGCCAGCCCAGAACAACAGCCATTGGCATTGGCCCAGAACGCTAGGAGAGTTGTTCCAGGCACTTGCCCAGGTGCCCACTGGAGAGGATTACATTCTGGTGGCAGGCAACACGGCGCATGGCGTGTATAGGCGGCCAAGGAGTGTACGACATTATATTGATGTCAACATGGTGCCCGATCTGAAGCAGCACAGCATCGATACAGATGAAATGCTGCTGGGCGCCAATCTGACCCTCACGGATGCGATGCAGATCTTTCGACAGGCCCAGCAGCGGAACGGCTTCGAGTACTGCGCACAATTGTGGCAGCATTTCAACCTGATCGCCAATGTGCCGGTGCGGAATGTAAGTAATGGCTACAAATTAAAACGAGTTTAAGACTTGCTTTTGCCTAATTAAATTTTGAATTGGGATGCTTCCACTTCTATTCAAAGGCAAGAACAGCTTTCGATATATATATAATATAGAAGTAAAATAATAGCACACTTATAAATTTAAGTATTTTTGTTTCGTGAACGCAATCTGAAAAGATACTCAAGACAAGTAGCTTATATAATTCCGAAATTACTGGATTATAAACTGTCTACTGTCTGATTTTTCAATTGCAGAACGGAACACTGGCGGGAAATATATCAATGAAGAAGCAGCACCCAGAGTTTTCCTCGGATGTTTTCATCACATTTGAGGCACTGGATGTGCAGGTCCTGGTGTACGAGAATGCGAATAGTCAGCGAGTGATGAGCCTGCTGGATTATCTGCAGGATACCACGTCAAAGCTCGTCATTGGTGCGTTTGTACTAAGGTCCTATCCCAAACAAAAATACTTGTTCAACTCCTACAAGGTGAGTTTAAGAATCGAATTATTAATATTTTATTTATCGTTTTTGTTTTAAGTAGATCCTGTCACGTGCTCAGAATGTACATGCCTATGTCAACGCTGGTTTCCTCATCGAGTGGCAGAACTCCCAGCATCACATAGTGGCCTCAGCTCGCCTTTGCTTTGGCAACATTCGACCTGGCTATGTGCATGCCGAGATTGCCGAGCAGTTGCTGGAGGGTCGTGATTTGTACGACAGTGCGACAGTTTCGCAAGTCTTTGAGCAGCTGCTGACCAGTCTGCAGCCTGTGGAAATGCAGGCAGAGGCATCGCCCGAGTATCGCCAGAAACTGGCCTGCTCACTCTTCTATAAGTTTTTGCTCGGCTCGGCGCCCCAGGAGCTTATTCATCAGAGTTTTCGCAGCGGCGGTAAGCTGCTGGAGCGACCAATATCCTCGGGTAGTCAAACCTTTGAGACTATTCCCAAAAAGTATCCGGTTTCCCAGGCCGTGCAGAAGCTAGAGGGTATATATCTATATACATATCTAATCCAGCTTTTTATTATGGGAGTTAATCTAATTCCTTCCTTTCCTGATAGGCCTCATTCAGTGCTCTGGGGAGGCCAAATATATGAATGATCTGGCTACCACCTCCAATACTGTATACTGCGCTTTCGTGACGGCAAAGAGAGTGGGTGCCACAATTGAAGAGGTCGATGCAAGAGACGCCTTGCAGTGCAAGGGCGTGGTTGCCTTCTTTGACTTCAAGGACATTCCCGGGGACAATAATTTCAACAACACCACATTGCTTACAGTCCCAGGGGAAATCGAGGAGATCTTTTGTGCTGGACGTGTAAGGTACTACGACCAGCCACTGGGCGTAATCGCTGCTGTGGATCACGATGTGGCTGTCTATGCGACGACTCTGGTGCAGGTGACCTATGCCAAAGACCAGGTGAAGATCTATACAAGTATGAGCGCCGTACTGGCTGAGAAGGAGATGGAGAAGGATCGACTTGTGTCTAGTACCAGCAAATGTGAGGAAGTCTCCAATCTTCTGCTGGAGCCAGGCGATGTTCTGGGGCGTGGTATTCTTGAGTTAGAGCCTCAGTACCACTTCACCTTGGAACCACAAACCACTGTGGTTGTTCCAGTTGAGGAAGGACTCCAAGTTTGGTGTGCCACCCAGTGGATGGACGTCACCCAAGCCAGCATTGCCCGTATGCTTAAGATAGAGGCAAATACAGTGCAGTTACAAGTTCGACGTATTGGTGGGGCCTATGGAGCTAAGGGATCACGAGGTAATCAGGTGGCCTGTGCCTGTGCACTGGTTGCTCAGAAATTGAATCGACCTGCACGTTTTGTTCAAACTATCGAGTCAATGATGGAATGCAATGGCAAGCGGTATGCGTGTCGCTCTGACTATGAGTTCCAGGCGAAGGCCAATGGCTCCATACGAATGTTAAGCAATAACTTCTATGAGGATGCGGGTTGCACGCTCAACGAAAATGTGGTTGAATTTCTCACCACACCTGCTCTCAAAAATGTTTACAATCTGACAAGCTTGAACTTCAAAATAAAGGGCACGGCCGTGAGAACCGATGCGCCCAGTTCGACATTTTGTCGGGCGCCAGGATCTACAGAGGGTAAGTCAAATTTCAAATATAATTAAGCATCCAAGCTGATTCCCATCTGCTTCTCCCCACAGCCATTGCCATGACGGAGACGGCCCTGGAGCATATTGCATTTGCTTGCAAACTGGATCCGGCGGATGCCCGACTCGTCAACTTGCGTCCCGGCACTAAAATGGTACAGCTGTTACCCAGATTCCTTGCGTCCACGGAGTACCGAAAGCGACGGGAAGAGATCAACTTGTTTAATTCCCAGAATCGTTATCGCAAACGTGGATTGGGCCTGGCCTTAATGGAGTATCCCTTTGCTGTAAGTTTTGCACTATGCTACCCCGCGACAGTAGCCATTTATCATGCTGATGGATCTGTGGTCATTTCGCATGGTGGCATTGAGATGGGCCAGGGCCTGAACACAAAGGTGGTTCAGGTGGCTGCCTTCATGCTGGGCGTGCCATTGGAGCGAGTCCGTGTGGAGAGCAGCAATACGGTCAACGGAGCCAATTCCTTTGTGTCAGCCAACTCCATGGCCAGTGAACTGATTGGCATTGCCGTTCGCAAAGCATGCGTCACGCTCAACGAGCGTCTGGAGCCCGTTAAGCGCAGTTTGGGAGCTCAGGCTAGTTGGCAGCAAGTGGTGGAGATGGCTTTCACCCAATCCATAAGTTTGATAGCAACGGGCTCGTACAAGAGGGGCGATCAGAGCAACTACAGCATCTTTGGCTTGAGTTTAAGCGAATTGGAGCTGGATATACTGACTGGTAATCATCTGATACGCCGTGTCGACATACTCGAGGATGCGGGTGAGAGTCTCAGTCCCAGCATTGACGTCGGTCAGGTCGAGGGTGCTTTTGTGATGGGTTTGGGTTACTATCTAACCGAGCAGCTGCTCTACGACCGCCAGTCGGGTCGCCTACTCACGAATCGCACCTGGAACTATCATCCACCGGGTGCAAAGGATATACCCATTGATTTCCGCATCGAACTGCTGCAAAAAAGTCCCAATCCCGTTGGTTTCCTCCGCTCCAAGGCCACTGGTGAACCCGCTCTCTGTCTGGCTGTGGGAGTTCTCTTTGCCATGCAGCATGCCATACAATCCGCCAGGCAGGATGCCGGACTTCCGAGAGAGTGGGTACGTTTGGGTGCACCCACCACACCAGAGACAGTGGTGCTATCAGCTGGAAATGTAGTTGAACAGTTTTCACTTTAATATTTTAATTACCTTAATTGTAATAACTATATACTGAAAGTTAATTTTTGCTTTTAAAATTTTGTTTTTACTCTTAACTGATTACTAAAAATAAAATTGAATGGATTCGAGATTGAGCCCAAATCTGCGTAGCGTAGAAAATAATTGTAATTATGGTCAGCGTTTATTGACAAACTAAAATATTCCGTTTTTGGGTTCCTAGATGAGTTAGTCAGATTTTGTTTTCTCGTCACCTTTCATTGACAAAATCATGAACTTTAATATATTTTGACGACAATTATCGGCAACCATGATAGAAGCAGAAACACCCCATTTGTGGCCAAACCGTACTCTTATATAAGAATTCTTGTTGCAATCAGGCTGATAGATTGGGTGAAGTCTCCGTCACCTGCTGCTAGCTGGCCTGGAAGCCCCCATCCCTTAACGGGCTACAGTCACTCATTGAGCCTGATGATAGAATTGGGACAATAATACCAATCACGGGCT
Source organism: Drosophila villosipedis (assembly GCA_035043025.1). Lineage (NCBI taxonomy): Eukaryota > Metazoa > Arthropoda > Insecta > Diptera > Drosophilidae > Drosophila > Drosophila villosipedis. The sequence continues at coordinate 116,180 of JAWNNF010000039.1, forward strand.
TGTTAACTCTAAGATATATGCAAAATGCGACCCACCTCCCGCTCAGCCGGTCGAACGGTATACTTATAATAGCTGGACTGGTTCTCAAAGTAGCCAGGCAAACCAAAATACACCTAATCATATTTTAAAGGTCGTCAGGTATATTGAACCCGTTTAGCCGCATCCCAATTACTTCTAAACAAGTTTATAGGGGCTTTAAATACAAGCGTTTCAACATGGTCTCGGTATTTGGCTGCCAACTTCGCCGTGATGAGCATCAAGTTCACTGTGAATGGGTTTCCATACGAGGTGCAGTCAGCTGACTACGCCCCAGACATCACGCTGAACACATTTCTCAGGGAACACCTTCATCTGACGGCCACCAAGTATATGTGCCTGGAGGGCGGCTGTGGCTCCTGCATTTGTGTCATACGACGTCGGCATCCCATCACAAATGAAATTAATTCCCGAGCTGCCAACTCGGTAACAAGCAAATATAGACCAAAAAAGGATTCGTAGGTAGCCTCATATTCATATGTATTGATTTCTTCCCAGTGTCTTACCCTGCTGAACAGTTGCAACGATGTGGACATTGTCACCGACGAGGGCCTGGGCAACAAGAGCAGCGGCTATCATCCTATTCAAAAGCGTCTGGCCAAGCTCAATGGCACCCAGTGTGGCTACTGCTCACCGGGATTCGTGATGAACATGTACGGGTTGCTGGAGGCTCAGGCGGGTCAAGTTACTATGACTGAGGTGGAGGATGCATTTGGGGGCAACATCTGCCGCTGCACCGGCTACCGACCCATACTGGATGCCATGAAGTCCTTTGCCGTGGACAGCAATATTGAAGTGCCAGCGGAGTGTCTGGATATAGAGGACTCCTTTGAGCTGCTCTGCCCACGCACCGGTCAAAGCTGCAGCGGCAGTTGCTCCCGCCTCTCGCTGCCAGCCCAGAACAACAGCCATTGGCATTGGCCCAGAACGCTAGGAGAGTTGTTCCAGGCACTTGCCCAGGTGCCCACTGGAGAGGATTACATTCTGGTGGCAGGCAACACGGCGCATGGCGTGTATAGGCGGCCAAGGAGTGTACGACATTATATTGATGTCAACATGGTGCCCGATCTGAAGCAGCACAGCATCGATACAGATGAAATGCTGCTGGGCGCCAATCTGACCCTCACGGATGCGATGCAGATCTTTCGACAGGCCCAGCAGCGGAACGGCTTCGAGTACTGCGCACAATTGTGGCAGCATTTCAACCTGATCGCCAATGTGCCGGTGCGGAATGTAAGTAATGGCTACAAATTAAAACGAGTTTAAGACTTGCTTTTGCCTAATTAAATTTTGAATTGGGATGCTTCCACTTCTATTCAAAGGCAAGAACAGCTTTCGATATATATATAATATAGAAGTAAAATAATAGCACACTTATAAATTTAAGTATTTTTGTTTCGTGAACGCAATCTGAAAAGATACTCAAGACAAGTAGCTTATATAATTCCGAAATTACTGGATTATAAACTGTCTACTGTCTGATTTTTCAATTGCAGAACGGAACACTGGCGGGAAATATATCAATGAAGAAGCAGCACCCAGAGTTTTCCTCGGATGTTTTCATCACATTTGAGGCACTGGATGTGCAGGTCCTGGTGTACGAGAATGCGAATAGTCAGCGAGTGATGAGCCTGCTGGATTATCTGCAGGATACCACGTCAAAGCTCGTCATTGGTGCGTTTGTACTAAGGTCCTATCCCAAACAAAAATACTTGTTCAACTCCTACAAGGTGAGTTTAAGAATCGAATTATTAATATTTTATTTATCGTTTTTGTTTTAAGTAGATCCTGTCACGTGCTCAGAATGTACATGCCTATGTCAACGCTGGTTTCCTCATCGAGTGGCAGAACTCCCAGCATCGCATAGTGGCCTCAGCTCGCCTTTGCTTTGGCAACATTCGACCTGGCTATGTGCATGCCGAGATTGCCGAGCAGTTGCTGGAGGGTCGTGATTTGTACGACAGTGTGACAGTTTCGCAAGTCTTTGAGCAGCTGCTGACCAGTCTGCAGCCTGTGGAAATGCAGGCAGAGGCATCGCCCGAGTATCGCCAGAAACTGGCCTGCTCACTCTTCTATAAGTTTTTGCTCGGCTCGGCGCCCCAGGAGCTTATTCATCAGAGTTTTCGCAGCGGCGGTAAGCTGCTGGAGCGACCAATATCCTCGGGTAGTCAAACCTTTGAGACTATTCCCAAAAAGTATCCGGTTTCCCAGGCCGTGCAGAAGCTAGAGGGTATATATCTATATCTCTAATCCACCTATTTATTATGGGAATTAATCTTATTCCTTCCTTTCATGATAGGCCTCATTCAGTGCTCTGGGGAGGCCAAATATATGAATGATCTGGCTACCACCTCCAATACTGTATACTGCGCTTTCGTGACGGCAAAGAGAGTGGGTGCCACAATTGAAGAGGTCGATGCAAGAGACGCCTTGCAGTGCAAGGGCGTGGTTGCCTTCTTTGACTTCAAGGACATTCCCGGGGACAATAATTTCAACAACACCTCATTGTTTACAGCTCCAAGGGAAATCGAAGAGATCTTTTGTGCTGGACGTGTAAGGTACCATGACCAGCCACTGGGCGTAATCGCTGCTGTGTATCACGATGTGGCTGTCTATGCGGCGACTCTGGTGCAGGTGACCTATGCCAAAGACCAGGTGAAGATCTATACAAGCATGGGCGCCGTACTGGCTGAGAAGGAGATCGAGAAGGATCGACTTGTGTCTAGTACCAGCAAATGTGAGGAAGTCTCCAATCCTCTGCTGGAGCCAGGCGATGTTCTGGGGCGTGGTATTCTTGAGTTAGAGCCTCAGTACCACTTCACCTTGGAACCACAAACCACTGTGGTTGTTCCAGTTGAGGAAGGACTCCAAGTTTGGTGTGCCACCCAGTGGATGGACGTCACCCAAGCCAGCATTGCCCGTATGCTTAAGATAGAGGCAAATGCAGTGCAGCTACAAGTTCGACGGGTTGGCGGGGCCTATGGAGCGAAGGTAACACGGGGTAATCAGGTGGCCTGTGCCTGTGCACTGGTTGCTCAGAAATTGAATCGACCTGCACGTTTTGTTCAAACTATCGAGTCAATGATGGAATGCAATGGCAAGCGGTATGCGTGTCGCTCTGACTATGAGTTCCAGGCGAAGGCCAATGGCTCCATACGAATGTTAAGCAATAACTTCTATGAGGATGCGGGTTGCACCCTCAACGAAAATGTGGTTGACCTAATCACCGTGCCAGCACTACAAAATGTCTACAATCTGACAAGCTTAAACTTCAAAATAAAAGGTACAGCCGTGATAACAGACGCGCCAAGCTCCACATGGTGTCGGGCGCCAGGTACAGCAGAGGGTAAGTCAAATGTCAAATGTCAAATATAATCAAGCATCAAAGCTGAATCCCATATCTATCTCCACACAGCCATTGCCATGACGGAGACGGCCCTGGAGCACATTGCATTTGTCTGCAAACTGGATCCGGCGGATGCCCGACTCGTCAACTTGCGTCCCGGCACTAAAATGGTACAGCTGTTACCCAGATTCCTTGCGTCCACGGAGTACCGAAAGCGACGGGAAGAGATCAACTTGTTCAATTCCCAGAATCGTTATCGCAAACGTGGATTGGGCCTGGCCCTAATGGAGTTTCGGCTAGATTTAAGCATTGCATTATGCTTCCCCTCCACTGTTGCCATTTACCATGCCGATGGATCTGTAGTCATTTCGCATGGTGGCATTGAGATCGGGCAGGGCCTGAACACAAAGGTGGCCCAGGTTGCTGCCTTCGTGCTGGGCGTGCCATTGGAGCGAGTACGTGTGGAGAGCAGCAATACGGTCAACGGAGCCAATTCTTTTTTCACAGCCAGCTCCATGGCCAGTGAATTGGTTGGTGTTGCTGTTCGTAAGGCCTGCGTGTCGCTCAATGAGCGTCTGGAGCCCATTAAGCGCAGTTTAGGGGGTCAGGCCAGTTGGCAGCAAGTGGTGGAGATGGCTTTCACCCAATCTATCAGTCTAATTGCAACCGAGTCGTTTAAAAGAGGCGATCAGAGCAGCTACAGCATATTTGGCTTGAGTCTGAGCGAACTGGAGCTGGACATACTGACTGGTAATCACCTGATACGCCGTGTCGACATACTCGAGGATGCGGGTGAGAGTCTCAGTCCCAGCATTGACGTCGGTCAGGTCGAGGGTGCTTTTGTGATGGGTTTGGGTTACTATCTAACCGAGCAGCTGCTCTACGACCGCCAGTCGGGTCGCCTACTCACGAATCGCACCTGGAACTATCATCCACCGGGTGCAAAGGATATACCCATTGATTTCCGCATCGAACTGCTGCAGAAAAATCCCAATCCCGTTGGTTTCCTCCGCTCCAAGGCCACCGGTGAACCCGCTCTCTGTCTGGCTGTGGGAGTTCTCTTTGCCATGCAGCATGCCATACAATCCGCCAGGCAGGATGCCGGACTTCCGAGAGATTGGGTACGTTTGGGTGCACCCACCACACCAGAGACAGTAGTGCTATCCAATGGAAACGTAGTTGAACAGTTTTCACTTTA